>VDFB02000017.1:525242679-525371235 GCA_007258455.2 Sequoia sempervirens
TTTGCTCATTTAGTGATGATTATATTTCTTGGTTCAATGGTGTCTTCCATAAGTGGCTAGTTTGTTGATGCATGACAGATGTAGGTGGGATCTTTGTGTAACTAAAAGGGTTTATGGTCACAGTTAAAAATCAATTGGTTTAATGGTCTTTGGCCCTTGATTGTCCGTAATATGTAGTATGTGTAGTCCTATTTATCCTTTGCAACTACTACAGAGTTGATGTTGGTCTATGGTTTATCTTTTGGGAAACTTTTCTTCCTTTGTACTAGGTTTCGGGCCCCATCAAAACCTATTTTTTACCCTCTAATCAAAACAATAGTTTCCTCTATTGTAGCTTTCTCTTCATTA
Source organism: Sequoia sempervirens (assembly GCA_007258455.2). NCBI lineage: Eukaryota > Viridiplantae > Streptophyta > Pinopsida > Cupressales > Cupressaceae > Sequoia > Sequoia sempervirens. Next base: position 525,243,028 of record VDFB02000017.1, read on the forward strand.
TTGACTTCCAAATACATTACAACAATATCCTTCAAAATTCCAAACTCTACAATACTACTAAACAATGCATCTTACTTCAAGGGACTATGCTCCCTAATGAGAGGGGTCTTCTCTCTATTCTTTCCCTTACCTTTGGATGATTTTTCTTCTTCTCTTGAACTCTTTTCTCTTCTTTAAAAGATGAAACCTTTATTTTCCTTTTCTACTTCTTCTTCACTTTTAGTGTCCACTACATCAAATCTTGTTCTCTTTGCACTGGTCTCATGAGAGACTTGAGACTTCTTCTAGATCAATTATTGTTTCTCTTCTTCATCTTCTTCATCTTCACAGCTAATGTACCTTTCTCTCATGGGCTTTTCTTTTTTTCTCCGCTTAGGAGTCTTATGTGTCTTAGGGGTGCTATATGTTTCTTTTTTTGGAACTTGGACTGAAGGATATGTTCTGGAGGAATTAGGAATAGTAGGAGAGGGCGTAGAGTTCTATAATACAATATTCTTGTACTTGGAGTATCCTATAGAGAAATAGTGGTGGTTGGTGGTTAATTTGGTTTCTTTGCATTGGGTGATGGTTGCAAAATGAATACATGCAATGCATAAATCAAACAATATTGATATTAACAAAAAGTACACCCTTTTCTTAACAACACCTTATCTGAAATTGAAATAATATAGCCTACTCAATGACACCTTATTGAAAATGATACGATGTAGCCTAGGCTAGAGTATAGCAATGAAGAATGCCATATATAAATCAACATAAACTATAATGTTCACTATTTTTTAGCATTGTAACATGGTGAGAAAATGAAGGCATGAATCAAAAATTCATTTCTCCCCTATGTGTAGATATGTATGTATGTTAGAGTGGATGCAAACAACATTGATACATAGTGATTGCTATTCTAATTTTTGTTGGGACATTGTTGGAATGATAAGTTGTATTTTTGCTGATATATGGAACATTGATTCCACCATTGATCGTATTGATGGACAGTGTATGTTCTAGGTTGGTTGTCTTGGAGGAACATAGATTTTTTTGAAATTATTTATGAAGGGATCTATAAATGTGCCTTTTTTATATTATTTGTTTTCGGTCATATTCTAAATGTGCCAACAAAAAAAATTGAAATGTAAAAAAGTTTGTAATTTAAAAAATTGAGAATGGAGCTCATTAGCCTTTGATGGTTTAATTGAATCTTTAGTTGTTGTGTTGTTGTCATGATAGAACTTGTGGCCAGTTGATGACATTGCAGGTCTATCCTTTTCAAAGAGCAGCTCCAGCAATGTCGGTGGACTCTAGCTCTCCCCAAGCTACTCGAAAACCCTCAGGCACCGATCTTGTAAGTCTGTTCCTTGTTTATTTTTTGTTCCTAACACTTGTATTGGATTTTTTCCATGTGCATGGAGTGAAATACAAACATAATTTTCTTGCATTTGCAACCTTTCTTCTCTATAGTCTAACTTGTTTATATTTGACATATTTATGTGGCCTTCACATTTTTGTTTGCTGGCTATTTGGGACTAGTCTATGTGTAGCTATTTATGTTTCTTCCATTTTAGTGGACTTGCATGTATAACTTTCTTTTTGTTGCAATATTTTCTATCCAACATCCAATGGTAATTATAGACTTGTTGATAGGAATTTTTGGATTTAATGATATATATATATATATATATATTTGTACTTGCATTGTGAAATATAGTTGTGGGTGACCACATACATCCACCCACTAGAAAAATATGCTGCCCATAGATAAAGCATTATTGTTGTCACAAGTTGTGTCAAGTTCAATGTATATTTCATTTCTCCAAGAAACAACCATATGTTTGTAGATTTAAACTTATCTATATTTGTTCTTGCATCTATTGATTGCTCACTATTCAAAAAAATATTTTCTAGGTCTTTGTTGAAATCATGATTGTTTCATTGAAGTCTTTTTTTTTGTTGATGGTTGCACCACTATATATTTTATGGTGTTTTCTACAAGGCATTGTTGGTAGTTTTTTTATAGCTTCTCAGTGTGTGCTAGCCACCTCTGCCACCTTTTGCATGACCATCAAAATAATTTTGATATGGGAAGGTTGCTGGCTAGCTAAGAGGCTCATGACCTTAATTGTGCTTTGCAAGGCATTGTTAGTTGTCATCCTCTAACTTTGGTTATAATCTAGGGCTATAGACCTTCAGTCAACAATTCCTTTTTGTAAATGGTGTAGACTGTTCAGTTGCTTTGGTGACTTTAGAATGATGAATATTTTTGTGTCCATATATGTCAACTATTATATTACTTTTTATGAGTGTTTGTGTGGACTATTTGATTGCTTTGCAGCTTTTGCCACTACATGTAAACCATAAATTAAATAATGTGTTAGAAGCTATTTAACAACAATCAAGAATGTGTATATATCTGCATCCAATATCAGATTTATATATATTAGTGTGTGTGTGTGTGTGTGTGTGTGTGTGTGTGTGTGTGTGTGTGTGTGTGTGTGTGTGTGTTTTGAGCTGCATATATATGCATTGCATGCATTGGATCCATGTGTAGTAATTTATTGCTTACAAGTATACAAGTAGAAAAAAGTGTGTGTTTGTTTTCTTGTGTTTCCTTTATTTTTTGCTTTGTCCAAATATTTATGTATGTGGATTTAGATGTGGGAAGTGTTGATTTATACTCCTTTCCATGTTTATTGTTTGGGGAATTCTCACGGTAGTGTTATTTAATGTATGGGCTCCATATATTGGGGATGGTTGCAATAATAGCTTGAATTTAAAACTTACCAAAGTAATTGATCACTTTATGTTATTTTGACTAAGGCATCATTTAGTGTTGGCTTGTAGCTTGGGTTGCACAACATACACAACAAAAATTGTAGCCATAGCCTATATAGTAAGTCTAATAAGGCACATTGATTTTACCATTGATCAGACTCATGGATGATGTATGTCCTATTTGATTTCATATTTAGTATGTGTAGATCTGTGTGTTTTTGACATTTCATGCAAGCATTATTTATATGTTTGAGGTCCACCTATGGATATATATGTGTGTTGTCTACACATAGCTTTGGATACATATATGTTTGTATAGATTTTCCTTTCTAAGCATATATATAGAGTGTTTTATTGCTTCCCACTTATAACCACTACATGCAAATCATAGATGAAGTAATATTTTCCTAGCTATTCAACAATAATCACCAATGTGTATATATGTGCAACTAACTTTTGAGACATATACATTGATGTGTAATTTGTTTTGCAACTCCAAATACATCTATTCCATGTGTTGGATGTATATATACAAAACTGTTGCTTAGAGATATATGCATGGAAAAAAGTATGTGTCTCTTTTGTAGTGTTTTAGTCCTATTTCCTCCACTGTGGATATGTGTGTATGTCAAATTAGATGTAGACACCATTTGTATGTATTAAAAATATGTATTTTTGTGAAATTAGAGACGTACAATATTCACCCCTATGTGTAGACATGTGTCTATGTGAAATCAAATGCAAACCATATTCATATATGTTGCTTGATATGTTTGTTCTTTTCATAGGTTAATGATGATTTCTACTTGATCTATGCTTCTTGTCTAGTTGGGATAGTTGCGAAGTGATAAAATAGTACGTGTCCTTCACAATGGACTATTGTTGGCTATTTTTATATCATTTCAAGGGTGGTTGTTATTTCTCTAGGCCTCAATAATGGTTTGATCAATGTTCCATGTCATAGTTGTTATACAACCTTCCATTGTAACAAACCCAAGTTATTAAGGTTTAGACAGGTAACAACTATCCTTCAATGGGAACATTCAATATTTTATTGCTTTGGAAACATTGTGACTGCATAGGAACCATATACAAATTAGTCCTGATTTGAACCAATGTTAAATTATGTTGACCTTCTTTATTGATAGACGAAATGATTTTCATTTAAAAATTAAGAAATATCGACTAGAGCATTACCAGACTAGACCCCCCATGGTAGAAGGTTCAAAAGATGGCAAGGCTGACAAAAATTCTAACCAAAATTCACACAAATAGGGAATAACCACCCACCCTACATGTGAGTTGTTAGAGCTACACGAACAATGGCATAAATATTGCATTTGGCATAAATGAAATACAACTTCCCATTCAGAAAATGTAGTAAAACCAATAAACATAGGTATCAGTGTGTATGAATATTGTTTGCACCCACTATGACATATATATGTATTTGCACATAGGGAAAATATATTTTCCACCATTGTAATCAATGGTGGTGTCAAACAAAATATCATAGTAGGAAACCTATGCCCAACTACCAATTGAATCAAACATAAACTGTATAACATTAACTATTTCACTCTATTGCAACCATAACCACACAACAGAATCGATGAATCAAACACCCTTGGATTGAACACTGGCCCACTAGTAGAAACCTGTAAAACACAAAAAATACATAGTTATAAATTGATGGAAATCCACAGCCACAGAAACACGAAGCTTGAAGAGAAACTGACAGAAAATTGATGGTAACAAACCCATACAAAAATATACTCTTTTCTCAATGGAGCCTCATCAAAAATTGAAGTTATAATACATCCTTTTCAACAAAGCCTTCTTGAAAATAACACCATATAGCTAAAGCAAGAGAACAATAATCAACAATTCCCAATGGAATCTAAGAAAAAGTGTATATGATTAACTATTTTATTCCATTGCAAACATAACCAAAAAGCAGAAGCTAAAAAATACAACACCTAAACGAGAATTGGAAGACTTCTCAACAACACCTTTTTTGAGGATGAGACAATATATCGCAAGATACATAAGAGCAACCAACAACAACTCCATAACATCAACAATTTTATTCCATTCCAAACATAACCACAAAATGGAAGCCATAAACATAAACCCATAAAGATTCACAGAAACAAACCAAAGTTAAAATATACTCATTTCTCAAGAAAACCCTATCAAAAAATTGATACAATATAGCCTTCTCAACAACACCTTCTCGAAAGTTAACAGTGACAACCCCATCCAAAAAATATACTCCTTTCTACACCTTATCAAAATTTGAAGCAATTAATAGTGCCTTATCACAGATAAAACAATATAGGCTTCCAAAAACTATAGACCACAAATGATACAATATGCATCTCTACCCGCTTGGTTCAAACAAACCTCTTTTTGCTAGCTTCCTCTAGGCTGCCTTATTTCTCTAGCCCTACAAACATAGCCAAAACACGAAACCATAAACAAAAACCCATGAAAATTGATAGTCTCAAATACATGGAAAACCTTACACACAAATCGTGAACCATAAATGAGATAATATTCCATTCTTAGAAACTATATTGTATTTTTTGAACAATAGCTTATGAAAATTTGAAACAATCAATAGTAGCTTATTGCAAATAAACCAATATAACTTTGCAGAGACTATGAACCACAAATTAAATAATAAGGCTAAGCATTTCCTCGACATGGACCTGTTCCTGCTTGCTTCAAACACAACTCTTCCCACTAACTTTCCTGCACAAAAATGGGAAAAATATTATCACAGGAAACACTTTTCTTTTGCTTTGTAACCATTTCCCCATGCAAAAAACACAAAATAACCTCTACCCAGCTTCATAGAAGCTGCACTAAGCTTGATCGAGCTTACACCCTTACAGAAGCTTGGCTTGCTTGCTAATGCCCCTAATAGCGTGTATAGCAACAAAATGACATCAAACAATGCCTTATGAAAATTTTCCCAATCATTTGTTTCATTCCTTGAGTCATTAAATTCCAAGTGTTGTTACAACCATTCCTAGTGCATGAAAAGCATAGAACAATTAATGTTGATATGAACCAGTGTTCAATTTCAATGAGCTTCTCTACCGATGTGGCTGGGAATGTGCCACCATATTCCCAAGGCAACCAATAACTACCTCCACCACCTTTTACACAACCATCAGAAGGCTAAAAAATGGGAGTTTGATGAAATGTTCTAGCCAAAGTTATAACCCATCTGCCACTTGCTACCCGAATTAGCCTACCACAGACTACACACTATAAATGAAACAATGTCGTAGAGGTTTACCATTCCATACACCTCTTCATGCTTGCTTCAAGCAGGCTTTTTGCTGTTGGCTTCATCTAATCTACCACATGGAAATCATAAATTAAATAATATGTTCAAATCTTATCGACTATTCGTGTGAGCTTTGGTTAGAATTCTTGTTAGCCTAACTAGTTTTATACCTTTCTCATGGTAGGAAAAAGGTGTCAGGTTGTTCTCCTGTTTTCATCAACTTTGGTTGGAATTCTTTTTAGCCTTCCCAACTTTTAGGTCTCTAACACCATGGAAAAACTGGCAGATAGTTTTTTTTTTTTAAAAGAAGTGTTGGCACAACGATAGAGGAGGCTAGCAAAATGGCATCAACATTAATTATTGTATGGTTTCTGTGTAGTGGTAATGGTGCAAGTAACATCTATCTTAAAATTCCTTGAGGAACAAAGCAAATGTTTGTGCAATTTTGGATACCGCATTGTTGGGTGTCATTCTCTAGGTTTATGTTGTTCTTCAAGGTGGCTATGAGTGAGGATGGAAATCTTGTGTGAAGATGCAAATGCATTCATCAGCTGGGGAATTTCTGTGAGTGTGGTTGCTATATTGTATTTTTTTAATAAGGTGTTGTTGAAAAGGCTATATTGTTTCAATTTTCCATAAGGTTTTGTTCAGAAATGAGTATATTTTTTGATGGGTTTGTCACTACTAATATTTGAGAGGGTGTTGTTGAGAAGGTTATATTATTTCTATTTGTGATAAGCTTTTATTGAGAATCAATTTCCAATAGGGTTTTTTTCACAAACGAGTATATTTTTTGATGGGTTTGTCACTGATAATTTTTGAGAGTGTGTTGTTGAGAAGGCTATATTATTTCCATTTGTGATCAGATTTTGTTGAGAAATTAGTATATTTTTACTTCGGGGACCAACCCAGACATAGAAACCCACAAAAAACAAAAAATGATAGCTAGGAATCCATGCAAAACCATAGACACAAAATGTGAACCTTAAACCAAACAATAGTTGTTTTCACAAAAAATATCTAGTCTTTTCTCAACAACACCTTATGAAAATTAGAATAGCCACAAAATGCCAAGCATAAATGAAATAATATTGTTTTTAACAAATAATATAGGCTTTTGAGAACAATTCCTTGAGGGAAATTCAAACACTATAAACATATGTGTGTGTGTGTATATATATGTATATATATTTATATGTGTGTGTGTATATGTATATATGTATATATATATGTGTGTGTGTGTGTGTGTGTAGATTTTTGTATGTATATATATACATGTATATATGTATATATACATATATACATTTATGTATATATGTAAAGGTTGAATAGTGTTAGCAATGTAATTCCTTTGTAGACATTGCCACAAAGCTGAAGGAGTAAACAAAATCCAACACCAAAAAAATTGTAATGTGAAGGCCATGTAAAGATATATTGTTCTTTTCTGAACAAGACCTGATTGAAAATTGAAACAATATGGGCTTCCAAACAACATCTTTTTGAAAATAAGACAACATAGCCTAAGGTAGAGACTAGTAATCAACAATACCTAATGCAATGAAATGTAAACTGTATAACATTAACTATTTTTCTTGATTGCAACCATAGCCACAAAATGGATGCCATAAATAAAAAAATATTTGTTTCAACAGTGAGCCAGACGAACAAAGCCATCAAAGAAAAAGATTCACAATAACATACCCTTGCAAAACGATAGGAATAAGACATCAACCATAGATTAAACAATATTTTTTTTTACAAAAAAATATAGTCTTTTCTCAATAACACCTTATCAAAATTTGGAACAATCAATAGTGCATTAACATAGATCAAGCAATATAGCCTATAGCAACCTGCAAACCACAAGTGAAACAATATTGAAAAGGGTTCTCCTAGAATTCTCACTTCTGTGGTTCCTTTGCATACATAGATATATGTACGTATGAAACATACATTGTGCATCACTTTGATTATTAGTGCCATTTCCAACACTTTTGTATTATTATATGGTGGAGCTAGCTTTAGAAAAAAACTTCAGAGTGCACGGTTGGACTTGCACCTTCATCAAAGCTTGTCCTCTTGGCATCAACATTTACTGTTGTATGGTGTCTATTTAGTGGCAATGGTTGTGTCGACATCTGCTATTCAAAAACATGAGCAAAAGTAGTGAAAGTCTTTGCAAATTTCAACAAGGCATTGTTTGGTGTTCTTCTTTGACTTTAGCTCCTTTGAAAGTTGTGAGCCAAGATTGCAAACTTCTTTGAAGGTTGAAGTCTGAGCACCCTTTCCAATAGATGTATCACTATGTATCTATATCCATAAGTTTCCATTCATCTATATATCTATATTGTCTACATCTAGTGCCATGCACATACATTTCTACATGTAGTTCTTTAGTATGTATATTTGCAAACAACAAATTCCTCTATATGCATCCAATTGATGACATTGGATTGTATTTGTTGGCATATTTGTCAAGTGTACCTTCTAGGTTCTTATTTCTTATAGCCTCACAAAAGGAGTTGTTTAAATCATAGCACGTATGGTATGTGTGATGAGAAAGATTGCTTCCACCATTGATAAAAGTGATGGAAAATCTAGGCTTTTGCTCAGGGGTTTGGTGAGAGCCCATGAGGCTTCATGACCCAATATGGTAGGGTGGAGAGTAGGCCTTGTTTTGTTGTTTTTCATTTCATATTTTCTATTCATTGTTTATTATTTGTTAAAGCCTCTCAAAATGAGTTGTTACAATGATGGGATGTATGGTATGTGTGATGATAAATATTGCTTCCACCATTGATAAAAGTGATGGAAAATCTATGTTCTTGCTTGGGGGTTTGGTGAGATCCCATGGGGCTTCATGACCCAATATGGTAGGGTGGAGAGTAGGCCTTGTTTTTTTGTTTTTCATTTCATATTTGTTATTTGTTGTTTATCTGTGCTATGGGTAGTTGTGGTCATGGTCAAGTGTGCATGTATACATTTACATATGGATATATATAAATAAATAAATAATCCATGAATGTTCGCCTAGCTCTAGAGGGCTCAAAAACTAGAAAGGCTGACAAAAATCTTGAGCAAACATCACCAAACCAAAATAACACCTCACTTCCTTTCCCCTACTATCAAGAAACTCTAAAACTAGTGCATATGCATATGTGTATTTATTTATGAATGTTTACTCAAACGATTGTGTTCCCAATATGGTAGGGTGGACAATACATCTTCTTTTGTTTTGTTCAAAGGTGTTTACAAGTATGATTTTGTCTTCATTGTAATCTATGTATATGTATATGTAAATATGTATGTATATATGTATGTTCAATGGAAAACGTAAAGTTTTCATAGATGGAGACTGGAACAAATGAAGGTACGATGCACAACCATAGGAGTAGCAGTGTTACACTCTTCTTTAAAGTGTACATTATACTTTCCATTCGTTACAGTCTCCATTGAAAACATTTCATATGTATAGCTACATTTGCAAATATATTTACATATGTGTATGCTTTGGTTGTTGTCAATAGATCACTATTGTGGAAAGTATTTTTGAATGTACATGTTTCTAATTTTCAATTTTAAAACTTTTGCACTATGTTTTATATTTACAGTTAGAAAATTTCTATATATACATCTTATGCATACTATTGATTGTGATGTGTTAGTAATAATTCTTAGTATGAAAGGTTTTATATTGGGAATAGTAAGTAGCATTCGTTTCACCATTGATCATATTGGTGGGCAATATATGTTCTTGCTCAAGGGTTTGTAGGTGAGACCCCATGGGGCTCCATGGCCAACTATGGTATGATGGAGAGTAAGCATTTCTTTGGTTTGTTTCATTTTGCATTACTTGTTTGTTGATTGATTGCATTGTTTCTTTTTTAGCTAGTGTACACATCCTTTTATATTTCCCAGTAGCAAAACCTATGAATTGTTGTCCTGGTGTTTGCAAACACATTCTTGTCTTCATTGTACTATATGTATATGTATATGTATGTGTATATATGCATGTGCAATGAAAAGAATGAAGTTATTTTAGATGGAGAGTGTGATGAAGGAAGGGACAATGTACAACCATAGGCAGCAACATCAATACACTCTTCTTTAAAGAGTGTATCATACCTTACATTCATGACACTCTCCATTGAAAATAGATTGCATATTCATATATAAATTTGCAGACACATTTCCATATAATTTTACTCTAGTTATTTCAATAAGTGACTATAGGGAAAAAATTTTGTTCACATGCAAGTTTTTTATTTTCTAAATTTTCCCTCACCTACACCATGGTTTTGCATTTGCAAGCAGGAAATATATATATATATATATACATGTAATGCATGATGTCAATTATAATGACTTGGGTATTATCCCTTCTATGCTAAAAAAGTAATCGTTAGAATGAAAGTTGTTATATTGGTAGTAATAAGCAACATTCATTTTACATTTGATCATAGTACAAAAATTTGTGGACATAGTTGAGTTGATACCATTGAAGAGACTTCCCTTTTCAAAAAAGTATTTAAGTATTAAACTATGTATCATTATACTTGACAAATTACTAGTATATGTGACATGGTTTAGCACTAAAAATGCTTTTCTAAAAAGAATTCTCATCAATGCATAGTGTTACCATTAAGGCTTGTCTATACCCAAATTTAGTATTGTGATCGATGTTGTTGCTTTTCAATTAGCCACTTCTCTAATGAAAATATTCTCATAGGGCTTCGTGACCCAGTATCCTGGGGTCAAGACCAGGCATTCCTTTTGTCTGTTTGATTGTGTATTAGCTATTTGTTCGTTGGTTGTATTCTTGTTTTTTTAGTTACTGTTTGAAAGCGGTTTAAAATACAATGCATATGGATAGCTATGTATTTATGTATACATATACATATATGTATACTTTGGTTGTTTTCCATAAAGAATTGTTGAAAAAAATAATTGTGCCATGTGTTCATTTTCCTATCTTTGTGCATGGCTTTATTACTATGGATTGTTTTGTTTTCTGATGTTTCCATCTAGGCCACTATTCAAACCAATATTGTTTCATTTATGGCTTCTATATTATGTTAATAGTTGGAACATAGTAAAATAGTTCATGTTATATAGTTTATATTGTTTTCCATAGGGTATTATTTAGTGTTGCTATTTTCCTTTGGCTACTTTGTTGCATATTCAATTAGCTTCGCTGCTTTATTTATTGCATTTCCCTTTAATGTTTTTTTTGCAACCATTTTATTGTTTGCTTAATATGATTACTATAGGCTTCGCAGCCTTCTTCAAGTTCCAACACTACATTGAGTGTGGATCGTTGAAAGGCAACAAAATGCCAAAGAAACTGGCTTTATTATGCATGCCACAAAGTCCAGATTTGTGAAAGTTAGTGAGCTAGGTACTTGTAACAAATATGTGCTCTAGACCCATTAGGCTTGGTGCCACATGCCCATCTAGGCACACCACCATTGCAAGCAGGCTCGACAACAAGACTTGCTTGTTGTTGCACCCCCTCAATGCCCAGCCCTTCGTAGCTGCAACATAACCATCATAGTGAATCTACACCCATGATACCTATCTATACACCATCACAAACCTTTGTTGGTAATGCCTTGACATTTGCATCATCAAAAACCCAACACTCAAGCAAGATATTTGGTGAAACTTTTCGCATTGCTTTGCAGTCCTTCTATTAGTGCATTGATGCTTTGTCTGAATTGAAAATTTGTTATATTTGCAATGAGAGATATGTTGGAATGAGAGTTTGAGCATCCAACATTGGCATTGTGTGTTTGCATTATGCTTCCAAAAAAGGTTTCCATAGATTTAGCCTAACAAACAAAATGGATCCAAGGCCACAACCAACCAACCTAGAAAAGCTTACTCAAGTCAAAGAAATAATAATATCCAGAGTTGCTCCAATTTTGCAAGTAACCCATGCTAGAGGAGGCCAATACAAATATAGTGTCCATACAATAAGCTTCCCACAAGACATCATGACCATTGCAACTTTTTTGCCACATCATCTACATGATCTTGAAGTTGTGATTGTGTGAAGAATTGGTGTTGAGGGGACAAACTATGATTGCTATGTTGACAAACATAATGTCATGGCTACATTAATATATAAAATTGATAATGACCCATACTATAGTGATGTTACAATAGATTATTATGCTTTAAATTTGTTACCTTCTACAAGTACTAACATGTCTAATCTTCTGCACATAATGGAAGAACCAAGGCATACCCCGATTGAACCAATGACAATTGCAAAAACAATTGTTGATGAGGAAGCTAACCCACAAGACCCATCATGATTTATTCCATTGATGCCCAACCCTCCTCAAGAATTACAAGAAATTAGAGATTCCTTACAAATTATAGAAACTAGTCAAACTTCCTTGCTTTGGCCTAAAATAAATCCTAGCCCTATCAATGAATATAATACAGAAGGATTATTAAGCATGGATTTTCAAATCTTGTTCCCCACTAGCATGGAAATTCCCCTAAAAATGAGAACCATACAAATTCACTTACATTCAAATATTCCTGCAACTTGATGAGATACAATGATAATTGATTTGGGAAGCATGTCAAGTTTAGATATTACCTTTATAATTTGATAATGAGACATCGAAGCCAACAATCAACATTTGTTTTTATGAAAAAAAATTTGGAGGTTCAAGAATCCCAAAGTCTGTTCTTGCTTTGCAACAATTGCTTCAAGAGGCACTAGATACCCAAATAGCAAACCAACATGTACACTTTGATGCATCCTTGTGAGGAACACACTTATATTAGGCTAAGTGCTGACAAGAAATTGCAGCAATGATTCACCAGCTTGGTACACTGACTCTTTTCTTCACTTTGAGCTCTGTAGGTACAAAATGGCATGATCTACATAGGTTGATTGAAGCTCACACCAAATTGGATTTTTCGTACTCCTAGAGATAGTTCACAGAGAACATTGTACAGAACCCACATGTAATAGCCTTGTACATGCACTTGCGATTCACTATTTTATGTGAAGAAGTTATTGAGAGAATTTTACACACAAAGGACTATTGGTATAGGTATGAGTGACAACATCACGGGTCAACACATGTACACAATTTCTTGTGGCTCCTAGATTCCCTAAATATGGACATGCTTGATTGGTCCCATCCACATGAGCTTCAACAAGCAAAAAAATTCTTTGATTGCTATGTTTTAGCATGGAACCCTCGTTCCGCAAAGAAACTAATATCAAGGATCCACCACTAAGCTTTGGAGGACTCGTGCTTGCTTAATACTACACAAATTTGTTCCATGGATCCAATGGTGGACTATGAATAGTTGTTGAAAATGGTGGAAAGGCATACCAAGTGTACTCAATACACTTTCCTTAGGAAAAAAGGTGACCAATTACAATGTCACTATAAAGTTCCATGGACTACGCAACCATCTTCAACATTGGAAATTGACAGTGAATTGAAAAAATCGTATAAACTAGCAAGAAATGATGAGTGTGTTAATATTCACAACCCTGAGGTGCTTGCAATTTGGTGAGGAAATGTTGATTGCTAGCTAGTATTGTCTAGACAAATTGTGATAAACTACATTTCCAAATATACATCAAATTCTGAGAGAAAATCTGAACGCTACATTGATATCTTACAGAGGCTTGCAAATACAAATTCCTCTAGGGATAAAGCATTGCTTTCCTACCAAAAATTCATGATGAATTTGGTTGTTGATCATTACATTGGTGCATAGGAGACATTCCATATGCTACAAAAGTTTCCCGTTGTCATCTCAACTCATCATTTCTTGTCTTTGAAGGTTATTAGGCAAACATTTCATCATTTGAAAATAGTTAACAATGGTGATGAGATTTACAGTGGTTATATTCATTCCTACATGCAAAGACTAGCTGAAATGGGGACAATATCCCTTATTCATTCTACACAACTTTATACATATCAAAAAAATTGCAAAGGTGTAGTTTGGTGTGCTCGGCCACAACCTGCTATCATCATTGTCTACCTAGTTTTCAAGACCATCTCACCCGAACAAAGTGATTCCTTCAAAACATTTTGTTGGTCAGAATTGCTACTATACAAACCTTTTCGAAATGTTGAGGCTGACATACACCTTACAAGAGAAAGTATAACACATAATTGGAGGTCATTTTATGTTGTTGGATATGACGCTTGGCATGCCAATAGACTTATTGTTCCCCCTACTGATGGCCTAGAGGGTAGTGATAGTGATACTAATACTGCACAGTCTCTGCCTCACATGGATGAATATGAATGGGAGTTGCTCTCTTGACTTGGTGCCACAAATAATGTTTTTTTTGACCAACTGCAACTCTTGGGTAGATGGAAATTTTACCTACATCATAGGTGGGACAACCACCATGTTCCATAGAATCTCCATAGCATTGTTGAACATCATGTTTCAAAAAGTAAACTACATACAACTAAAGACACTCTTTGCTCATCTGCAACACCTGCACTTTGCCACCGACTATCTCCTAGGTGAAAGCTTTCTTTGAATATCATTGAACATCACCATCTTGGATTTTCTTCATCTCCACCACTCTGTATGATCACTCAATGAACTACTAGCATAGGTAAATAATTCCTCATTGATAAGATATAGAGAGTGCTAAATACATCATTGAATCAGAAAATGAATGGAATTTGCTTGCTTTGGCACGAATGGGTGTTGTTGCTTACAATATTCATTCTATCCATAGTTCATACTTCTCTCTGGATACCAATAAGAGATATGAACCCATTGAAAGAACAACCATTGACCATATTTCAAGAGGACTTCAAACATATTAATTGATGAAATTAGCTTCTTAGGTCCCAAGTTGTTACTTAAACTAGATAGTTGATTGTGGCAGGCATTCCTTGGTAGGTATATGTAGCTATTTGGTGGTGTCTATTATACTTGTGGGTGACTTGGCACAACTGTCCCTTGTTATGGAAAAACCTATCTATGGTTCTTGATCCATAACATTGGCACTTTGGCACACTTTTAATATTGTTGTCATGCTTGACACTATCTTTCGCCAATATGGGAAGTCCGATTCACAACAACAGTTTTGTACACTCCTTATGAATATTAGAAATTTTTATGCATCCCTATTTGATTTGAAATTTTTTATGAATCAAACAAAAATCATTCTTACGTCTGAGAAAAACTAAGAGTTTGATGAGGTTATCCACTTATTTCCAACAAATAGGTTGGCTGCTTTGCACAATAGGAAAATGATATAGCAGTTAAATGTTCCAATTGTAATTAGTTCTGCTAAATGTTCCCAACAAAACACACTTGATTATGGTGATGATGCACAACTTCAAGTAGAGCTCTTTCTTGCAATTGGTCAATAAGTAATGTTGACAACAAATCTTTGGGTGGAAGCTAGCTTGGTTAATGGATTGATGGGTTTAGAGAAGGCTATTGTATATGATAGGGGTGGTAGAAAACCTCAACTACCTGAATATGTTGTTGTTGACTTCAAAAACTACATTGGCCCAGCATGCGATCAAGAAAATTCAAGATTCATCATGATTATCCCAAATCAAACAAAGCGGCCAGATACAACTCCTGTTGACAATGGCTTGGATGATAATAATCCATAAATATCATGGCTTAACACTAAAGAAAGCTAAAATAGAGATTGGAACTAAAGAAAGGAAAGAACTCATATTTACGGCTCTCTCTCGTGTTAAATCAATAGTAGGAATACACATAGATCCACCTTTCTATTTTGATAGGTACTCTAGGATACATTCCAACAAATACAACAGGCTTCAAATCAAAGAAGAGGATCGCCTCCAACAATTGTTTGCATTCCCACCATGATGAAATATTTTTGTTCTTCATGGTAACTATACCACTTTTCCTTTTCCTTTCCATTTGAATGCTTCCATAATAGCCTTGATTCCCACTATTCATTTTTCCTTGTTCACTACATAGCCCCATTATAATCACTTTTCTCAACATTTCAAAGGTCTTACTTCTACAATCATTGCTAAGAGAATTTTCTATTAAACTATTTTCTTGTGTTTCCCCTTGCCCCCAACAACAAACATCGATTCATTTCTCTTCCCCATTTACCAAAACTATTATCTATATTTATTTATTTTGTCAATAGCTTCCTCCCCTTTACCCAATAATGTTGCTTCTAGAGCTATCTCATTTGAATCATTTATTTCTAACAATTTCAAATTCTAACAAATTTAGATTGCAAACATTTCCAGGTCTTATTGCAGATCTTCACAATTCTTAATACCTTCATGCTCACAAGTTTTGCATGGTGTTTGAGTTGCAACTATATTCCATTTGTATACAAGGTAATGCTATATGTAATTCTTTCCACCTCTTCTTTTGCAACTACATCCAAAATTCTTTGTCACAGATGCCATAATTATATATATTTTTAAAAAGATAATAGTGATTTCAGCTAAATGAAATTGCTAGGTGCCAGAAGACAGTTATATGCAATTGTCCACATATTGTCTCCTCCTCTTTACAAAAGGTATGATTTCATCCTATTTATATGATCTATTCTATTGCACATACATTAGATATTATTTGTTACTAACTATATAGCTGTTTATATTTCTTCATTTAGATATTGTCTACTAATGACACATAATTCTTGTACTAAACTTCAAATTTCCCTTATGTCTAAACACATTTCATTGAAAGAATTTTAGATTGAAAATGTGTAATGACCCTCCATTTGTGTTGTCCTTGAGTTGCTTACTGACCCGTTGTGAAGATGAGTATTGATTGGTATGTTGTTTGATTAATTGTGTTTTGGAGTGTTTAAATTTAAGGGGCTTTATAATGTTGTTTGCTTGAAATGTATTAAATAAAAACAATAAATAATAAGTGGTAAAATAATTATAATTTAAATTGATATTTTTCATTGAGTTATGAAATTAATAAAAAAATAAGTGTTATAAGCCAACACGATGTGAACAATTGCGGGTGGATAAAGTCAATCAAGTGGTTACACTTTTAATGGAGAGAAACGTGGGAAGTAGTGGAGTTTTCATTCTGAGAAATTATTATGATTGCATGCAAAAGATCCTCGGTAACCGAAAGTCTTCTAATTTCTTGGGAATGCGTGATTAACAAAAAGAAACAGGGGGACTACTTTCTTTTTGGCATGACTTGTCTATTCTTATAGAATCGACATGCATATTACGGGGGGGGCTGTTATTCTTTATGGGGGGATTTTATTTTCTTCCTCGAGATGGAAGCCTTTGGGGGAATGGTTTTAGGCGTGCCATATACAGAGTTCAAGATTTGGCATGATGGTGGGGATAAGGCTGACTGCAAGGCTTGAAGAAAATTCATAGAGGACTCAGCAGGATTCTAAAAGTCTTTCGTCAAAACTAGTGGCTGGCTCCCCACGATACGCATTATGAAATTCTTAACTCCTCTCTCCTCATAGCTTTATATTTCATAGAGGTATCGTGTTCAGTCACCCTTTATAATTATTCATTGTTATAATTATTCATTGTGTAAATCTTTCAACTACTTGCTCATTTCTTATGCACATATTGCTTGCATGTTTATGCTTCAAAGGATGTTCTCACTTTGTCCCCAAGATAGCCATCACGGGCATGAAGGTCAACCGTACACACCTTATAACCAACTTCTTATGTAATGCTTTAAAGGTTACTGATGTGAGAAGTATCCGTGGCCCTCACTCGCCAACCTTCTCAACTGCATGCACCTCAAACACATACAAAGCTTATAGGGTTGGGGGCGTTCCTGAGAACTTCACTAGTTCATTGATTTTGAGAGCTCCCTTATGAAATCTATCTAGAACATATCCTCCAACCATCGATAAGTGCTTAACATCTATGTGCCTTTCCTTTCTCATTTGTCACTTCTCTTACACAAAACAGCGTAGCTCTCTTCTACTTAACTGGCATGCTCCTAGAACACAAGCAATGCTTAAAATGTTAGGATATGCTCCAAGGTGCTTCACCAATTTGAAGATTTCGAGACCTTCCTTCCAAAGTCCATCTTGTGCACATTCTGAAACCTGTCACATCTTCAGTATTTGAAAATAGAATGGGTTAGAGGTTTAATTAATCTATCTAATTTCAGTGTCAACCAAATTCAGCTGCAGTACTTGAAAATAAATATTGTCAATGTACTAATATAATAGAGAGCTTACCTTTGATTGTGGTGAAGTTTTACTCCCAAATTTCAATCTGAGCGCGTCTCTCGAATCTCGCCACTAAGCAAAAATGCGTCAAGTTTCAAAAAGAAAAGTTGTACATTATTTCTTCTACTCTTAAGTCACGTATTTGCACCTCACCTTTCTCCTTCCCTTCAGTCTTGGGGATAACATTTGGGACTTGTCAATAATGCAAGAAGATGGCAATATTTCCAAATTCCAATATTCATTTTCTAATATACTTGACAACCTGTCATTGTACAACATTTAGAGTTGAGGCAATGTACAGAATTAAGTAGCCTCCCTGAAACCTTTGGTAACCCGTCACAACTGCAACTTTTAGACTTATAAAGGTGTAGTAAATTAGATAGCCTCTTTGATTCAGTTCGCAACCTGCCCCATCTTATGTACTTGAAAATAGAATGTTGTAAAGGTTCAAATAATCGCCTTGATTTCATTGTCAACCTGTCACAGCGGTGCACTTGAACATGGTAGGGTGTATAGATTTAAATAAACTCTTTGATTCTTTTGACAACCACTCACAGATGCAACACTTGGACATAGAAGGCTGCAGAGGTTTAAAATATCTTTCAAATTCCTTTGGCAACTTATCACATCTGAAGGCCGTGAAAATAGAATGTTGTAGAGGTTTAAATAATCTTCCAGATTCCACTGTCAATCCGTCATAGCTAAAGCACTTGAACAAAATAGAAAATTTTAAAATTTTATGTAATCCTTTTGATTCCATTGGCAATCAATGTAGCCGCAAAATTAAGCATAAGCCTTGAATCTGGAGTGTACCCCGTCGCCTTCTTCTGCCAAGCCGTTCTCTCCCATACTTTTCTTTGACCCTCTTTGACATGCTAGAATCCTTTTAGCCACTCTGAGATTCGCCCCAAAAATTTTAGGAAGATGGTCATGGTTGAAACTTTCTCTTGAAACAGTGTCTTCATGATGTTTACAAGATTTTCTGAGAAGATGTGGAACTTGATATAGGTTATAGTTTAATCTGTTAAGTACATTCATTATAGGCTTGCGTCAAGGTTGGTCATGGGTTAAAATGGAAGTTAAATTCCATAGATCATCTTTAAATCAGATTATAGTAGATTTTTTTTAATTTCAAGATTGCTCTTAGTAGAAAAGAATAGTAGGGATTCCATAAGAAAAGTTGTATATTGGATTATATAGCTCAGCCAAGATAAGCATGGAAGACATTTGTTCTAAGTTGATCAATCTCTCAATTTCAAGTTAAGAATACCCTTATGTCTTACGAGAGTTATAGGCGTTGTGGCTTGACTAAACCCTTATTATAGAAAAGCTTATCCCGATGAGGTTTGTATTGATATGGCATGAAAATTCAATTTAGTTAATCAAGTTTCTTATAATTAATTAGTTATAATTGAGTAGATCCACTGATTCATCGTTTGCCTATAGTGAATCATTCTCTGTAGTGGTGATGAAGGATATAGTACGACTGCAATTGTTGGATAAAGTACTTCACTTGAAATAGTTTGTATTAAAGGTATTGTGAGTTGCTTAAAAAGAAGTAAATTTCATGTTGTTGTGATCACTTTTTTTGTTGATTACATTGTCGTTGGCTATTGTGGTGAATTTTGGGTTTTGCGATAGTTATGAGATACTGTTTATGGGAGGAATTCCATTTGAGCCAATTGGCCCTTGGGAAGATTTTGGTTTTGTGAGTTGTTTATGTTGGTATTTGCTTGAGTGAGATTTTGTTGTGATGACTTTACTTGTTGATTTGTAAATTGTGGATGGTCTATAATCTTTTGAGATCTTGATGTTGTTTCCATGGGGAAACTACTGTGTTAGTGATTAAGTCTTCTAGAGGTTGAAGGGATATGATTTTTACTTGCAAGAGTTGGTATGGGGGTCCAGCGACTTAGGAGGATTCGCCTTGGGTAACCCATACCGAGTTTGAAATATTTATTTGAGTTTTATGTTGATTCACCAGATAGTGGGTGATTTTATGAATTTGTTACTTAGATGAAGATTGATACTGCACTTGGATTTTTTTTATGAGGATTTGAGCCTTGCACTTGAATGTGGTTTTTGTTACTTTGAATTCCTATCGTGAGATGGTGCATGCCTCACTTGATGTAGTTATTTTATTGGATTAGGTTTCTTATGCAAGTTGGCTTTCCTTTTGTGTTTTTGTGATATGTTGTTAGTGGGGAGTGGCTCTTCATGGGGGCCAACACACAAATTGGTGCCTAGGTAACTCATGTGGAGTTAGTTTAATAAGTGAAAACTAAATCAATACATTAGGTAGTCTAAAATATTTAACTAGGTAAATTATGCCTCGCTCATGGACTCAAGGGCTAGTTCAGACTTGGGCATGAGTTGAGAAGGCCTAGAATGGCAAGATCGTTATCTTGTCTTTATGAAAGATAATCGATTCCGCATTGGATTGCATGTGGGTCTGGGTTTCGTAAGAGGTCACCAGGGTAACCCAAGTTGGGGGTCGGGGCCTAGGAAGATTCACCAGGGTAACCCATGCAACATTGCGATGACACTCCACCCTTTGACAACCATGTATGCTTTGTTTCCCTCTATGTTATTCTTGAGCCTCTGTAAGCTGATGTCAGCATTTGTATGTTGATTCTTTATTGGTTATTTCTTATGTTGGGCACATCTTGTGTTGGTTATATCTTGTGCTTGAGATTGCCTTATGTTATTGTGGTTCTTGTTGTGAAGTATTGTATCATTGTTCTGTATTATGGTTATCGTTGGGGTCCTTCTTGTCATCTCTTAGCACGGGGGGTGGGCCTTCGGGTCCACGTGGTTGGGTGGAACATGCTATGCACCCCATTGGGTCCCCAGCTCCTGGTCGGTGAACTATATTGTACCTTGCAGTGACTCCTGATTTGTACCAGAGTTGGATCCAGTACTGCAGCTTTGTACTCCTTCATTTCAAATGTATCATTCCATTTTATTGTATCTTCCCCATTCATGTTGGGAAGCGACATTGTAATATTGTAATCCTTGATTAATGTATTGTCCATGTTCATGTTATCTTATGGTTACTGGTGTATACTTACCTTTCATGTGATGTAATGATGTTGTTGTGAAAAGTAATGCAGTCATGTAAACCCGAGGGATTTTTTATATGTAGTTCATGTTTAGTTTCATTTCATATGATATATGATTATTATGATGTATGCTAGTACTTTTAAAAAAAAATTGGTGCAATAAATGTTAGATGTATTAGTATCCTTTGGGGTTGCTTGGCGCAGAATTACAACTTGGTATCAGAGTGTAGGTTCATACACTGGGGCACTATGAGCCCATTGTGTTGACCTAGCTGCTCGTACTCATAAGGGTGTGTTTGTGTGTTTGTGTAGTCTATACTTGGTTGCCCTAGTTTGTCTCTGGGTGATGTAGGTTCAATGGTGCAGAGATCTGGTGGAATGGATAGGACCCTCGGTGTAGTGCGCAATGCCCCGATATTCTTCCTACTGGAAATGAATTTTGGAACTCTTGTGTTACCCTTGAGTTGCTTTGTGGTGTCTCTAGTGTGAAGTGAATTTGAGTGTGTATGCGGTGAATGTGTGTTAAATCTGAAATTATGTGTGTTTTGAAGTGATATTATGTTTCTGTTTCTGAAAAGGCCATAAATTATGATCTTGTGACACATATATTGTGAGATTTTGCATTGAGTAAAGAATAGAATGTAGTAGATGATGTGTAAATGATGAAGTTTAGCTAGAAATGTGTACCTTGGCAATGAATTAGCATGAATAACTGGTGCTAATGTGTTATGTTTCCATCTTAGTTTGTGGTTTTCAGGTAGTCGGCTTCGAATCTTGATGATGAAAGTAATTAATTGGTTATGTTTAACATGTGGACTTAATACTATGGTTGTATCTGATTAGTAATTGTTATTGATGATTGTTTATGATGTATCACTAATTGTAGAGTGTTAGAAGGACGATGTCGTATCACTCATTCATGAGAGGCATACGACATGACAATTCCCTCTACACTAGGTTGATTTGATATATATATATATGGTGTACACAATGTTTGCTTTTATGCAGGATTGCAGGTAGTAAGCCTCGATTCCACCTGCTCTGGCAGGACTAGGCGAGCCTCATGAAACCCAATGGGAATAATGTGGAAAAATAGAGTTGACAAGAAAGTTTCCCCAACCTTGCCATCATCCTTGATAAGGATGAGTACCCCCAACTTGTAACCCAGTCGGTATAGTTTTTATGTTTTGAAAGTTTTTTTTTTTTTTTTGGGGTGTCATCCATTATTTGATGATGTCGTAATGCTATTGTTGGAGTTGATGTTGTTTTCATTTGTGTTCATTTTCCTTAGCCTTGCGACTTCTAGGAGTAAGTCGAAGCCAAGGGGGGGAGGATGTAATGACCCTCCATTTGTGTTGTCCTTGAGTTGCTTACTGACCCGCTGTGAAGTCGAGTATTGATTGGTATGTTGTTTGATTAATTGTGTTTTGGAGTGTTTAAATTTAAGGGGCTTTATAATGTTGTTTGCTTGAAACGTATTAAATAAAAACAATAAATAATAAGTGGTAAAATAATTATAATTTAAATTGCTATTTTGCATTGAGTTATGAAATTAATAAAAAAATAAGTGTTATAAGCCAACAAGATGTGAACAATTGCGAGTGGATAAAGTCAATCAAGTGGTTACACTTTTAATGGAGAGAAACATGGGAAGTAGTGGAGTTTTCATTCTGAGAAATTGTTATGATTGCATGCAAAAGATCCTCAGTAACCAAAAGTCTTCTACTTTCTTGGGAATGCGTGATTAACAAAAAGAAACAGGGGGACTACTTTCTTTTTGGCATGACTTGTCTATTCTTATGGAATCGATATGCATATTACAAGGGGGGTTGTTATTCTTTATGGGGGGATTTTATTTTTTTCCTCAGGATGGAAGCCTTTGGGGGAATGGTTTTAGGAATGCCATATAAAGAGTTCACGATTTGGCATGATGGTGGGGATAGGGCTAACTACAAGGCTTGAAGAAAATTCATAGAGGACTCAGTAGGATTCTAAAAGTCTTTCATCAAAACTAGTGGCTGGCTCCCCACGGTACGCATTATGCAATTCTTAACTCCTCTCTCCTCATAGCTTTATATTTCATAGAGGTATTGTGTTCAGTCACCCTTTATAATTATTCATTGTTAAATCTTGCAACTCTACTGATTTCATGTGCTTGTAATTTTCTGAAACCCACAGCTGTGGAAATTGGCTTTATGTCTATTTATGGCAACTGCTTAAAAGTTCCTCAGGTAGTCCTAAAACATTGAGCCTTATCTTTGTTTGCACATATTGAATTCATATCTAGCGTAGCTTTTATTTTCAACTTCTATGTTTGACAAACTTTCCCTTTGGTTTTTGCTTCAAAGGATGTTCCCACTTTGTCCCTAAGATAGCCATCATGGGCATGAAGGTCAACCGTGCGCACCTTATAACCAACTTCTTATGTAATGCTTTAAAGGTTACTAATGTGAGAAGTATCCGTGGCCCTCACTCGCCAACCTCCTCAACTGCATGCACCTTGAACACATACAAAGCTTATAGGGTTGGGGGCATTCCTGAGAACTTCACTAGTTCATCGATTTTGAGAGCTCCCTTATGAAATCTATCTAGAACACATCCTCCAACCATCAATAAGTGCTTAACATCTATGTGCCTTTCCTTTCTCATTTGTCACTTCTCTTCCACAAAACAGCATAGCTCTCTTTTGCTTAACTGGCATGCTCCTAGAACACAAGCAATGCTTACAATGTTAGGATACGCTCTAGGGCGCTTCACCAATTTGAAGATTTTGAGACCTTCCTTGCAAAGTCCATCTTGTGCACATTCTGCAACTTGTCACATCTGCAGTATTTGAAAATGGAATGGGTTAGAGGTTTAATTAATCTCTCTAATTTCAGTGTCAACCAGATTCAGCTGCAGCACTTGAAAATAATTATTGTCAATGTACTAATATAATAGAGAGCTTACCTTTGATCGTGGTGAAGTCTTACTCCCAAATTTCAATCTGAGCACGTCTCTAGAATCTCAACACCAAGCAGAAATGCATCTAGTTTCAAAAAGAAAAGTTGTACATTATTTCTTCTACTCTTAAGTCACGTATTTGCACCTCACCTTTCTCCTTCCCTTCAGTCTTGGGGATAACATTTGGGACTTGTCAATAATGCAAGAAGATGGCAATATTTGCAAATTCCAATATTCATTTTATAATATACTTGACAACCTGTCACTGTACAACATTTAGAGTTAAGGCAGTGTATAGAATTAAGTAGCCTCCCTGAAACCTTTGGTAACCCATCATAGCTACAACTTTTAGACTTGCAAAGGTGTAGTAAATTAGATAGCCTCTCTGATTCAATTCGCAACCTGCCCCATCTTCTGTACTTGAAAATAGAATGTTGTAAAGGTTCAAATAATCACCCTAATTTTATTGTCAACCTATCACAACGGCGCACTTGAACATGGTAGGGTGTATAGATTTAAATAAACTCTTTGATTCTTTTGACAACCACTCACAGATGCAACACTTGGACATAGAAGGTTGTAGAGGTTTAAAATATCTTTCAGATTCCTTTGGCAACTTGTCACATCTGAAGGCCATGAAAATAGAATGTTGTAGAGGTTTAAATAATCTTCTAGATTCCATTGTCAATCCGTTATAGCTAAAGCACTTGAATAAAATAGAAAATTTTAAAGGTTTATGCAATCCTTTTGATTCCATTGGCAATCAACGTAGCCGCAACATTAAGCACAAGCCTTGAATCTGAAGTGTACCCCGTCACCTTCTTCTACCAAGCCGTTCTCTCCCATACTTTTCTTTGACCCTCTTTGACATGCTAGAATCCTTTTAGCCACTCTGAGATTCACCCCAACAATTTTAGGAAGATGGTCATGGTTGAAACTTTCTCTTGAAACAGTGTCTTCATGATGTTTACAATATTTTCTGAGAAGATGTCGAACTTGATATAGGTTATAGTTTAATCCATTAATTACATTCATTATAGGCTTGTGTCAAGGTTGTTCATGGGTTAAAATGGAAGTTAAATTCCATAGATCATCTTTAAATCAGATTATAGTAGATTTTTTTTAATTTCAAGATTGCTCTTAGTAGAAAAGAATAGTAGGGATTCCATAAGAAAAGTTGTATATTGGATTATATAGTTCAACCAAGATAGGCATGGAAGACATTTGTTCTAAGTTGATCAATCTCTCAATTTTGAGTTAAGAAGACCCTTATGTCTTACAAGAGTTATAGGCGTTGTGGCTTGACTAAACCCTTATTATAGAAACGCTTATCCCGATGAGGTTTGTATTGATATGACATGAAAATTCAATTTAGTTAATCAAGTTTCTTATAATCAATTAGTTATCATTGAGTAGATCCACTGATTCATCCTTTGCCTATAGTGAATCATTCTCCGTAGTGGTGATGAAGGATATAGTACGACTGTAATTTTTGGATAAAGTACTTCACTTGAAATAGTTTGTATTAAAGGTATTGTGAGTTGCTTAAAAAGAAGTAAATTTCATGTTGTTGTGATCACTTGTTTTGTTGGTTGACATTGTCATTGGCTATTGTGGTGAATTTTGGGTTTTGCGATGGTTATGAGATACTGTTTATGGGAGGAATTCCATTTGAGCCAATTAGCCCTTGGGAAGATTTTGGTTTTGTGAGTTGTTTATGTTGGAATTTGCTTGAGTGAGATTTTGTTGTGATGACTTCACTTGTTGATTTGTAAATTGTGGATGGTCTATAATCTTTTGAGATCTTGATGTTGTTGCCATGGGGAAACTACTGTGTTAGTGATTAAGTCTTCTAGAGGTTGAAGGGATATGATTTTTACTTGCAAGAGTTGGTATGGGGGTCTGGCGACTTAGGAGGATTCGCCTTGGGTAACGCATATCGAGTTTGAAGTATTTATTTGAGTTTTATGTTGATTCACTGGATAGTGGGTGATTTTATGAATTTGTTACTTAGATGAAGATTGATATTGCACTTGGATTGTTTTTATGAGGATTTGAGCCTTGCACTTGAATGTGGTTTTTGTTACTTTGAATTCCTATCGTGAGATGGTGCATGCCTCACTTGATGCAGTTATTTTATTGGATTAGGTTTCTTATGCAAGTTGGCTTTCCTTTTGTGTTTTTGTGATATGTTGTTAGTGGGGAGTGGCTCTTCATGGGGGCCAGCACATAAAGTGGTGCCTGGGTAACTCATGTGGAGTTAGTTTAATAAGTGAAAACTAAATCAATACATTAGGTAGTCTAAAATATTTAACTAGATAAATTATGCCTCGCTCATGGACTCAAGGGCTAGTTCAGACTTGGGGATGAGTTGAGAAGGCCTGGAATGGCAAGATCGTTATCTTGTCTTTATGAAAGATAATTGATTCCGCATTGGATTGCATGTGGGGACGGGTTTCATAAGAGGTCACCAGGGTAACCCAAGTTGGGGGCCGGGTCCTAGGAAGATTCGCAGGGTAACCCATGCAACATTGCGATGACACTCCACCCTTTGACAACCATGTATGCTTTGTTTCCCTCTATGTTATTCTTGAGCCTCTGTAAGCTGATGTCAGCATTTGTATGTTGATTCTTTATTGGTTATTTCTTATGTTGGGCACATCTTGTGTTGGTTATATCTTGTGCTGGAGATTGCCTTATGTTATTGTGGTTCTTGTTGTGAAGTCTTGTATCCTTGTTCTAAATGATGGTTATCATTGGGGTCCTTCTTGTCATCTCTTAGCATAGGGGGGTGGGCCTTTGGTTCCATGTGGTTGGGTGGAACGTGCTATGCACCCCATTGGGTCCCCAGCTCCTGGTTGGTGAACTATATTGTACCTTGCAATGAATCCTGAGTTGTACCAGAGTTGGATCCAGTACTGCAGCTTTGTACTCCTTCATTTCAAATGTATCATTCCATTTTATTGTATCTTCCCCATTCATGTTGGGAAGCGACATTGTAATATTGTAATCCTTGATTAATGTATTGTCCATGTTCATGTTATCTTATGGTTACTGGTGTATACTTACCTTTCATGTGATGTAATGATGTTGTTGTGAAAAGTAATGCAGTCATGTAAACCCGAGGGATTTGTTATATGTAGTTCATGCTTAGTTTCATTTCATGTGATATATGATTATTATGATGTATGTTAGTACTTTTAGAAAAAAATTGGTGCAATAAATGTTAGATGTATTAGTATCCTTTGGGGTTGCTTGGCGGGTCATTACAAAATGTGCATACTAAGATCTTCACAATTCTTAATACCTTCATGCTCACAAGTTTTCCATGGTGTTCAAGTTGCAACTATATTCCATTTGTATACAACGTAAGGCTATATGTCATTTTGTGTATATCTTCTTTTGCAACAACATCCAAAACTATTTGTCACAAATGTCCCAACTATATATATATATTTTTAAAAATAGATAATAGTGATTTCAATTGAATAAAATTACTAGGTTCTAGAAGACAATTATATCCAATTGTCCACATATTGTCTCATCCTCTTCACAAAAGTTATTCTTGCATTATGTTTATATGATCTATTCTATTACACATACATTAGATATTATTTTTTACTAACTATACAATTTTTTGTATTTTTTCATTTAAATATCGTCTACTAATGACACATATTTGTTGTACTAAACTTCAAATTTCCCTTAAGTCTAGCCATATTTCATTGAAATCATTTTAGATTGGAAATGTGCATACTGAAATATAGATGAACATGTCTGGTGTATAGATCTCCTAAATGTTAAATAGGTTTATGGTTGCACATTTGCATGTTGTATGGCCTTCACCTACATTCCATTTCTATACAACATAAGCCTATATATCTTTTCTTTCATTTGTTATTTCACAACTCCATGTGAATTTATTAAAAATGTACCACATTGATTCCCACTCAACAAATTTTCTTAGGTGCCAAATGATTTCCTTCACCATTCATTAAAGTGGTGGAAAATTAATCTTGTTGCTCTAGGGTTTGGTGATAGTTCATGGCACTCGATGAAAAAATGTGGCAGGGTGCAAAGCATGCCTCCTTTTTTGTCTCAATACTCCAATACATTCCCTGCACAAGGTATGCCTAGATTTTATTTACTTACACTATTCTACTACAACTGCATTATTTATTAGTTGTTATGAATTCTACGTATTTATATTTTTTGATTAATTTATCATCTACCAAGTTTTTATAAACTTCACATTCTCCTTTCATATTTGTAACCATACTCAACTCAAAAAATCGTCATTCATGGACCTTTTGACACCTTCAAATCTTCTATTAAGTCAGTAGAGGCCTAAGCATTTCTTTCACCATTGATCCCAATGGTGGAAAAATTGTATTCTTGCTCGATGGTTTGGTGAGAATGCTTGTCACTCCAAGAGCCAATATGGTAGGGTGGACATTGTTCCTTCTTTTCTTTTGTTGACACTGCATTCCACAACATGCATCAGGTATGCCTAAATTTTATTTACTTCATTCCTCCCATTACAAGTACATAGCAAACTCCATATTATAAAATATACAAATTTGATATCTCATGGTTTACATATTGTCTATGAATTAGAGATAACCACAACACTAAAATTCACACTTTGTTGTTATTCTTCCAAAGCACACTCTAGCCATCATGCAGATTCCAATGATTTTGTTTAAAGCCGTCGGTGGCCAAAAGATTGCTTCCACCTGCAATCATAGTGGTGGATAGTTTATTTTTCTACTCGAGGGTTTGGTGAGAGTGTCTGGCACTCCATGACCCGATATGGTAGATGGAGATCAAACATTCTTTCCTTGTTTTCCTATTGCAATCTATCATGTGCATAAGTATGGTTAAATTTTACTTATTTCATCCCTTGCATTACATGTGTATGCCATATTTTGTATTATATATTATAAAACTCTTTACATCTACTTATTTACATATTCTCTATCAAATACAGATGTTCACCACACTAAATTTCATTTTTTTTGTTATTTTCCTATAGTAGACTCCAACAATTATGTTGAATTTGATAAACTAATTGCAAAATTAGTCACAATGGTCAAATAGATAATTAGATCCCAATATACTCTATGTTAATTGTAACAAGCAATATTCATTCCACCCTTGATTAGAGTGGTGGACAATTCGTATATTCTTTCTCAGGGGTTTGGTGAGAGTCCATGAGGCTCCATGACCCAATATGGAAGGGTAGAAACCAGGGCTCATTTTCTTGTGTTTTATTTCATATATCTTATGTATAGATCTCTATGTTTCTGATATAAATTCAAACATAATTCATATGTTTCATGCTATGATTTTGATGGAATAAAATAGTTAATGTTATACACTTTTTGTTAGATTCCATTGACCATTTTTCATTATTGTTCTCTTGCTTAAGCTATATTATTTCATTCTTGACAAGGTGTTGTTGCAAAGGCTATATTATGTCGTTATCCCTCTCATGGTCCATAGAAATTATTGACATTATGTAGTTTTTTATTATTATTATTGTTTAGCTTGTGCTATATTCTCTCATTTTCGATACACTACTATTCAATACACTCTATTCTTTCAATTTTCAATAGCATGTTGTTGAGAATAGATCAAAATGTTTATTGATTATTGTTTTCTATCTTAGGCTACATTGTTTTATTTTCAATAGGGTGTTGTTGAAGACACTATATTATTTCAATTTTTGATAAGGTGTTGTTGATAGAAGACAATATTATTTCTTAAAATAAATATCATTTCATTTATGGTTTGATTGCCTCTATGGCTATATACAAATCCACACACACAAAAATTTAATATTGTCTCATTTATGGCTTCCATTACGTGGAAATAGTTACAATATAATATTAAAATAGTCTGTCTTATTGTCCATAATGCACTCTAATTGTTGTTCGATGGCTTTGGCTATATTCCTTCATTTGCAATGGATAATAAAATAGTTAATATTGCAGAGTTGTGCTTTGGTTGTTGTCAATGGATCAATATTGGGGAAAGTATTTGTGAATGTGCATGTTTCTAATTTTTAATTTTTTTACTTTTGCACCATATTTTATATTTTTAAATTGTTTGTGTCTACTTCAAAATATATTGAACTTTTCCACCTTCACTATCTGCATGTCACTTAACTTTAATGTTCATCACCACCTATTGGCTCATTTTTGTGTGTTACTACATGAAACTACTAGTTTAATTATTTGCCACGTTTCCCTCCATTATTAAATAGTTATTTTAATTATTTAATAACTTGTCTTTTTTCTCTACTTTTTAAAGAGAGTATTGCTTCTAATTATTTGATTTAAAAATTATTTTTTTCCCTCACTTGTATTTTTCCTCCACTTTTTAGTGAAATAATTTTTTCCAATTATTTTATTTAAAAAGTAATCTTTTCCCTCACTTTTCTTTTTCCACCATAGAGGAGAGATCTTACATAGGTCCCAAATACAAACAATTCCATGAGAATTTCCCTATGCCCTAATGCACTAACATTGACCTCTCCATGAAACTTAGAAGCCATATTAAACATACCTTCCATAGATAACTTTGATTCCTAAATGAATATAACATTAGAAGAATGCATTTTTATTCTCTTGAACATCCTTTTATCCAAGGATGTTGTTCAAACCCCTTGCATTCTACGAAAGGGTAATCATTTATGAGAGTTATAAAAATCGGAGTCAATAGTCTTGACTAAACTCGAATCCACCAAATTCTCCC
Source organism: Sequoia sempervirens (assembly GCA_007258455.2). Classification (NCBI taxonomy): domain Eukaryota; kingdom Viridiplantae; phylum Streptophyta; class Pinopsida; order Cupressales; family Cupressaceae; genus Sequoia; species Sequoia sempervirens. The sequence goes on from VDFB02000017.1 coordinate 525,274,052, forward strand.
CCATTAATTTGATTTTATCCTAATATTTCTTCCTCCCCATTTTGGATTACTTCTTTGAGCCTAATTTTTTGAAGTTATTTTGTTCTGAGCCCAATGTAGGTACCTATTTAATGCATTTTCCAAGATCATATGCTATTTCTTCATTCATTCACTCAACTAAATCCAAGCCTAGTTTTTTGTCTAGCACATACTTCTCAAGAAGATTTAATTTCTCAAAGTTCTCCTAAAATTTGATTTATATCTAGTCATGAATTAGTTCAGTTCATCCCTAAATTGTTGTGATTTTTATCCTCTTTGGAGTTGCTAACCCCTCCCCATATTATTTGGTCTAGAGTGTGGCATTCCTAGATCATCAACATGATAAACAATGTCCTCCAAAGATTCATACTAGTTATAAGTCTCATCACCTTGTATATCCTTGAGAGTTCTCTTCAGGCCTCTAACCTTGTTATAGAATTTAACAAGAATAAAACCCTCCTTATTAGTTTCCCCCTTGGTGTAGTTATTGCTGGTATCTGTTGTTTATTGTGTTCATTGAAAGCATTACTAAAGTTGTCTCCAAAGTTGGTGTTTTCTAATTATTTAAGTTGGTGTAACAAGTTTATATCCAGTTTATCAGTGCACATTTGTTGTATTTGTATGATCAATTAATTGGTTCTTTCAAGTAAAGATTAAATCCTTTAAGTTGGTCATAGTAATTAGAGAATGTCAATTGGATCATTAAAAAGAACTCAGTAATCATAACCTTGCATGTTTATACAAGCTATAAACCAAATTATATGCTGAACAACTTGAATACGTGCCAGAAAGAAGTACTTGTTTTAAAATTTTTTTGACTCCGCATACCCTATAAGGCACTAGTCTCTACATTTTCATCATTTGGTTTTATTCAACTCTTTTTACATCTGCTAACTGAACATATTAGGTTTGAGTTTCATACAGTTTACACCAGATAAATTTTTAGTTGTCCACTCCCATCTGCCATCGTGGACAAATCACTGCAAGGGAGATAATCATAAATCAAGTCTTCCCAATTCATATAGGTACACCCACCTAGGTCTAGCAGCACCTGAAGAGTAGAAAGCTTAAATCATTTGGCTTTGCTTGTTACCCTAAAAATTACCAAGAGATTGGCAACCTCTTGAGCTTGGAAGTAGAAATAAATATTCGAATGATATTCATGAAATACAGAAAATGGATTTAAAATATTGAAATTGGGGAGCAATAAAATAATTTATTCAATGAAGGTGAATATTTTCTTCAAGAGATAAAATATTTTCACTAAAATGTGAAATAGGCAAGGGGAGTTATAAGGTAAACAATTATTTTACCCACAAAAGCATATTGGGGTAAAATTTTATAAAGCATTTGCACTTGGAGCTGGGTATTTTTCACCAACGAAATTATGAGAGTGGATAATTATTATTACATAAAACATGTATTTTATTGGGTGAAAAATACTAATAGAGATTTAAAGCAATAATCATAGTGTGATTATTTTTATGAAATAAATTTGTAATCATGAATTTTCACTGAGATGTAACTTAAAGAACAAACGTTTTCACTAGGGTGAAACATTTCTCCAAGGAGTTACAATCATTTGAAGAGTCTGAGAGAGAGGTAATTACTTTACCTAGAGGTTATTTTAATAATGGGAAGTAAATCTTTTCATGGAGGAAAATAAAAGGAAAAATTAAAGCTTTTATGGGAGATTATTTTTACTTGAGGAGTATTTTTACTGAATAAAGATGAAGAAATAAATACAAAGTAAAATACCTTCATGAGGATGAGACTATTTTTACCAAGGAAGTTACAAGAGAAGGAAATGGATAATTATTTTATCCGAAGGAGTAACTTATTAAATTTGGTGAAATATTTCAACTAAGCAAGATACAAATGGGAGATTTTCCAGCAAAGAAATTAAGATTAATAAAAATATTGTGAAATGATTTTCATGGGAAATGAAGGGTTAAAAGTTAAAATATTTAATTTTCCAAAAGCAATTAATTAAATATTTTTGCTGAAGAAGAAGAATATTGAAGAAACGCAGCGAACAGGCAAAGAGTCACAACCCTAAAAGAAATAATGTATATATGTACAATAAAATCATGTCATAAAGGGGATTAGATTTAGCAGAAATAAGCAATAGGTTAGATATTTGGTAGTTTGAATAGTTGCTGAAATAAAACATCATGATATGTATTGTAAAATCTTTTAAAATTATATAATGGAGAAGAATGTATTCATCTGGTGATCCAATTATGGTGTCAATTGTTTGTCAAATTTATTGAAAACATTATCTAGTTGTCTCCAAGGTTGTCATTTCCCGAATATTTAAATTGAAATATCAAGGATATTCTTCAATTTATCAAAGCACATTTGTTTCTCTTGTGTGGTTCAATTAATTGGTTCTTGCAAGATAGGATTAAATCCTTTTGATTAATCACAGTAATTTGGAAAAGGACATTTGGATCTTTAAGAAGAACTTGGTAATTACACTCTTGCACGTTTACACAAGCTGTAAACAGTCACAAGTGCCAAGAAATTTGAATTATAGCCATTAAGCAAGTCACCCATTATACAAATCTTGACTCCATTAGCTCAACAGAAGTAGGCACTGGTCATACCATTCACACCTTAGAATTTTATAAAGTATTATTAAAACATTCACATTTCAATTTCAATACTAGGAGTAGGAGTAGTCAACAAGCTTTTATCTATTACATTTGTACCATTGTAATAGATCCATCAAATCAATTAAGTCATACAACTTTAAGTCTGCTTCATTCATATAGGTATACTTGCCTAGGTCTAGCAACACCTGAAGAGAAGAAGGTCTAAAATATTTGGCCTTGTCTGTTACCCTAAAACGTATCAAGATATTGGCAACCTCTTGAGGAATTTCTCCTATTTTTTTGAGAGCTAACACCCCTATTGCATTGGGGATTTCCCTTTATCCTTCAGAGGTAGAGGGTGAGTAGGAATCTTGGTTGAAGCTCCATTAGCTAGTGTCCCTAATGAGCTAAATTTAGGACATTTCTTCTACAAATATCCATACTCATGATATATTCAATTGCAAAAAGCAAGTGCTTCATACTCAAGTTGTTGAATCCATGAAGTCACTCCAACCTAAAATTCCATTAAATCTAGTAATTTGGGTTATTTAAATCAATTTCAACATAAACACAGGAATGTGAGTTTACCTTCTTATCTAGCATATATTGAGATGGACCCACTAGTTTTCTTAGAAGAAAATTAATCATTGATATAATATTATTCAAAAATGACTCTAATGGTAGTCAGGGGAGCCTCACTTAGAAATTGGAACCCTTGATGGAAGCTCCTCTGCTAGATTGAGTCTTTTATGTTAAGGTTTGATAAAAAATGCCCACCTAATTGTAGAAGGATGGACCTCCTTCAAAAGCCTTATTTCGATCAACCATGCATGATAACACCATCATGAAATAGATTTTTGTGGCTTGCATAACCTCCATCTCCCCCTTTTGGTTCCAAGTGTGATAAGCCCATGACTCCAAAAAAGATTGGGAGAGATGAATACCCATGAATTTGAAAATTAAAGCATGGTTACATAACTAGTTGACATCATTTTCCACATATTCTAGTTGAATAAATAAAATCAAGTGAGACATGCTCCTCTCTTGACACTCATTTGTCTTCAAAGCTCAAGAACCCTGGATCTATGATGAGCCACCCTTGTTTAAAGTATTAATTGAAAAAATAACCTCCTTAGAGTAGATTGATAGAGATGGGTCAACCCTCATTAAAACTTTAGAGAAGGTCATTTTCTCAAACCCTCTCAAACCTTCAACTAAAATTGAAAACTAGGAAAAAATGATCTAGGAGAGAAACCATGCTCTACAACCCCAAACACCTTCTCCAAACGAAGATAAGCCCCCAAATCCTCCAAAAAACCTTGCAAAAAATACCCCCTATAATTTGAATCCCCCACACCTATGCACAACCTCACTTAAAGCCCATGGTTTATCTAAACACCCACAAAAAACCCCATACAAGCATTGAGAACAAACTACAAACAAAAACATAGAAGGACTTGTGGTCAACAACAAGTCGATGAACCCTAACTTGCATAATTAAGAATCCTCCCTATTGCACCCATCCATCCTCACAATTATAATCATAAAACTGATTTATTTTATTAAGTAGACTATAAAATTATATTATTTTCTTAAGTGTTATATATATATTTTTAAGAATTATATATATAGTATTATAATGAAAGAATTTTTAAGAAATAAATGAAAATAGGCATACATTTAAAGATAGAAAAAAAAAATATTATAAAATGTACAAATGAAAAATAAATTAAAACTTAAAGTTTATACATTTTTTTTATATATTTTTTTAATTCTTCTATAATTTTTTAATTTTTTAATTTGTTTTTTTAATATTTATGTTAAATTTTTTATATACAAATATATAATTTTTAATGGATATACTTTTATTAATATTTTTTTATTTTTTTTCATATAATCAAATGATAAATTAACATATGAAAAACATACTCAAATTATAAGACTTTATTCAAAGTTTTTATCAAACATTTAATCATATTGTAAAATTTTAGTAATAATTTTAAATATATGGTCACTTTAGTTTATAATATATTAGGAAATGATATTATATTTTTTCTAATATGATTTTTTAATAGTGAACCATAATGATTTTCCAATATCTCCACAGCTATATCAAAAGCAAAAAATTATGTGCAATCTTGCATCCAATTAAATATTAATTCTACTAAAGTATTACAATAAAATTCTTTCATACCTTTGAGGAAAAAATATTCAAGAGAATGACAATCCAATGAGCAATAAGAAACAATAAATGTGTATCAATAAGAAAATAAAAATTTGGTGATATTTCATCTTATTAAATGAAGAAGAAAAATTCATCAAACCTTTTTAGTGAATAGAAAACTATTAACATTTTACATATTATTTACCTCAATTTTTTCTTAGAACTACAATGCTAGTGGTGTAGAATGTGTATTGAAAATATTTTTCTTTAAAAATTCTAAACAAAGTGGCTAGTTTGAAAAAAACTAAAACTTTCATTACTTCAAAGAAGTACAAGAACTCTCTATTGTAGATAGGTCCTTCCAAAAACTATGTAATAGATTACAGAATTACAAAAATTAAATCATACAAATAATTATTATCTAATATAGTCATTATTTAGAAAAAAACAATTAACCTTTATAGGAAAATATGTTGAGAGAGGCCACCAACACTAACATGTCTTTGGTAAAAAAAAATTGTAGCAAGAAACCATCATAACTAGAAAAGAAAATTCCTATACGCAATGTTATATATTAATAAAAATTGAAGGATTTTATTTTTCAATTTAAAATTACTACAAACAATCTAAAATTGATAGATATAAGAGCCAATGAGTATTTTTCTTGAAAATATCATACTAATTTCCTTTGAATTTTAATATTATAATATTTTCAATTATGATAAATACTTCAATGAATGGTCAATTTTAGAGTTTACCTCTTATCATCTCAATAATTTATAGACACACCCCTTCATAGTGCCCAATTCTTCATCCATGGAAATAAAAGCTTCAAAATTGTATCAACTTTACTGAATTATTTCCTTTTCCAACTTGTTCTTATCATGATCAGTGAAATTATCCCTCCAAATGTTGCTCCATATGACAATCCCATTGATATCTTATACCATGGATATTCAATTCTTTTCTTTTCTTTGTTAATTGAAATTGAAGGAGGAAGAGAAAAAAATTATGACTAAGAACAATTTTGGGTAGGGGACATCCCCATAAATTTGGATTCCCCAAAAAAGAGGATTCTTCAAATGTGCTAGTTATATATCATCCTTGTGGTATACTTCTTGAAAGATTGTTGTTTGATAAATCCTATGAACCCAAAGAACTTAGAAATTCAAGATCTATATGGATTTGTCCTAAAAAAAATTCTCTTGAAAGGTCTAATGACTCCAATTGACTCATTTCTCCCAAACTATTTGGAATGGTCTCATTCAAATTGTTCACTGAAATTTTTAGAATCCTCAAACCCTTTAAGCTCCCAAAATATGAATCAATTTCTCCCTCTAATTCATTATATGAGAGATCTATGGATGTGAGATTAGAAAGTATGTGTGGTATCAATATGTTCCTTTCAAAATCATATCCAAACTAGATCATGATATAATATTCCATTACCAAAAGTGTACAATGCACGACCATATTGGATTTCTATTACCATTTCTTTTAACAATATAATTGTGTATAGAATTGAAGCTGAGATATGATTGGAAGAAATACTTAGCAAGATTTAGAGGTTTGTTAATTAACCAAGCTCTATCTAGAGATGTTACCTTTAAAATTGTTATCCTTCATCACCAATACTCTTAGCTATAAAATATTTTTGAAGTGATGGTATTCCACCTCCAAATAAATTGTTCCCACTATCAAGAACCTATAGCATTGAATAATTTTCTATTAAAGAAGTCAATGATCCTTTGAGATTATTATGATAAATATTTAATCAATTTTATTCACATAGCTTACTAAACTCATGTGTTAAAATTCCCTCCAAACAATTAAATATTTCCCAAATTTAATACACATAGGGGAGAGCATTTGGACAATCTCTCGAGGATCTAACATTAGTTAAGTTGTTATTTGCTATATTTAATAGCTTGACTTGAGCTAATCTACTTAAGCCTAGAGGAATATTGCCATTGAACAAATTATCACTAAGAAGAAATATTTCTATATTAGGAGACCACATTAATGAGATGGGACCACTCAATTAATTTCTAAACACATCTAGAATTTGTAGTTTCATGCATACTGAAGTATTCAAGAATAAAATTCCTTCTAAATGATTTCTTGAGAGATTTGGGTATTGCAACATAGGACGGGTTTCACATAGCCAAGAGGGAATTTGTCCTACTAGACCAATGTTGACTAATTCTAGTGTATCAAGAGATAATTATGTTGAAATCCATAGTGGAACTTTAGCATCCATCATAAATGACACTGATCATAATTTAGATAACTAAAAGGATGGAATCCAAGTATTGTTAATATTTTGAACACAATTAGATAAATAAAAAATTTAGAGGTTTACAAGGTTGTGAAAGAATGTTTTTGGAATTGACTAGTTTATTGATAGATATAGGGAAATTAAAGAATCTTGAAATGACAGAATATATCATTTCGTTGAAGTGATTGCCATCACCGTATAAACGAATGAGAGAGGAAAAATGATCAAATAAGGGGGAATGGCCCTTGTTAGGATTTAATTGCTAATATCCAAATCTTGCAATAAAGAGACATTGCCCAAGGAATGTGGAATGATATCGCGTAGTTGATTCCTTGCAAGGCCTAGGTAAACCAAAGAAGAATGACTTCCAAGAGAATCTAGTATACTCCCACCAAATAAACTCCAACCTTTCTTTTATCAAAACAAACTAATAATAACATAGAAAAAATTTACTAATTCTAGCCAAGAAAACTAACACATATCCACAAATGCATTCATAATTGTCAACCATAGTGTTGTTAAAATTCAAACCTTGTTTAAATCAATCAATCATTACAATTTAACATATATCATTCTCAATCCTCATATTTTAGTCTAAGAGATGTCATTCTCACATATCATAATGGTCTTACAATACTTACATAGAACCCCAAAAAAATACCTATAATGATTTTAGATAACTAAGAATGTTAATTGAAAAGAAGCACATGGTTTGAGTTCATTATGTCAATAGTAACTATTATATCCTCAATAATAAAGAATGAATGTAAGTAACATATTTTAAGTTTTGTTTATCTTGAATCACATTTTTAAAATAGTGTTTTCTAATTTCAAATAAAAAAAATTAAAAAGATTGAAGTGAAAGTCAATATTAAGACATAATTGTTATAGAGGTTTTTTAAAAATATTTATTATTGTTTCTTATGAAAATCTTTTTTTTTTCTCCAAAACTCGTACAAAGGTTTCTTTTATCTTATTTTTCTTCCACAACACATACAAAAGTTTTCTTCAATCTATTTTTTTAGTGTCTCACATAGTCCCGAAGTGAACTCCATAGTATAATTCCCCCATCTTACTTTTATATGATATTTGAACTTCAGTATACATCAAGATGTGAAGCAAAAACCGACCTAAAAATTAAATTAGGTCAGAATTTTGTGTTACGAGGCCACCATAAATAGGTACACTCCAAAGGCAATAAGGGTGGGTATAACGAAAGGTTATTATATGTACGATGTTTCAATGTCTTTATTTGCATCGCAAGTTGTGGATCAATTTCATCCAGAGCAAATTTTCTCACAAGTTTTCTGCTTCCATCATATACATTGATTCCTTCTCCCCCAACTACCACAGTCCATCCGCTACTGTTAACTGAAATAAGCCTAATTTCTTTAGGCAAACATATATCCACTCTACACCACCTCTTGGAGTTTACGTTTAGTTCTCCGTTTTCTAATTTCCACATAAATCCGCACTCCCTGTCAACCAAAATTAGTTCACCGACATCACTCCCAGCTAAACCCCAATACATACTCGCAACGCTCCTAAATTCATGTAGCGGAAAATTTTCAAATGTATTATCTCTGTAAATCGCATCATGTGGGGGTGAAATCTTTGTCCAGTGGCTATCGACAAGGTTATATTCTACAACCCCTCCATTACATGATTCATGATCCAACCAGTAAAATCTTCCTCTGTAGTAAACTCCCCGCCCTAAAGCCTTAATGTCACGCAAGCCTTCAGAGCGTCTATACCTCCAGCGATCGGTTGATGAATCCCAGACAAAAATAAGATATAATCCGGTTGATGCATTGCCCATCAACATAATGAATTTGTCGGTAGAATTATCAAATGCTTTTATATAACGTGGGTATTGCCTTTCAGATTCAGTATCAGTGAGGCGTTCCAAAGACCCGCTCTTTTCGTCGCAAACATAATAGTAAGGATAATCATACAAGCAGAACATGGTGTTGGATGCTATTTCAATTCTATAAGAATATTCACCGACTTTGTAAAAGTCTCCATTTCCTTCCATCACCCATGTATGGGTTTTACTTAACTCAATCTCGTCGAATTGAAATAGAAAGGCAGAGGTGTAAGAAAGATGTATTTTTGGATATATTCTCTGCATGGCAGCATATGAAGACAGCATCTCATTCCATGCTTTCCACACAGTCCTCAATCTCACAAGACTTCTTCTTGGGAGCAGCCTTGCTATGATATTCAACGCAATTTCATCGGGGAGGTTTTGCCACACTCCAATTTCCATCTCCATTTTTGCAACGTCTGAGTTTTTCCAACCCATGTTTTAATAACGCTTGATCAGCATTCAGTGTGACACTTCAATTGAGCGTTTCAATGTGACGTTTCAATGTTATCATCTGTTTTTCCTCCTCGCTAATTAAATGGAGGGGACCAACTTTTCAGAAAGGGAATAAACAATGCGTAGTGTTTAGTATATGTTAATATATGAAAATGCTAAGAAAATGCTTACACGTAAATATATATCAGCCTAGACTAAATACTCCCAGTAATGAGATGGCCATTGCGGATGGAGGGAATTGCGGATAATCTTTGGGGATATAAGTTATTAACTATCTGTGGTCAGTGAATTTTAATTTGGAATTCTATTCATGCGCGCTTGTGAATTTTAATTATTGTTTCTCACAAATTTCGTTAGTATTTTTGTGTAGTTGTGAACCTGATGATTAACACTTTAATATTGATTTTATCACCAAAGAGTTCTATGAATGTTAATTAAAACCCACCCCAAAAATAGAGAGGTTAGGAAAATTAACATACCATTCTCTAGAATCACCTTGTAGGTACTAAACAGACAACTTTTAACATTGCATCTTCATCCTCCATCTTATAGTCATCTATCAAGTTGATGAAGACCTAAAGATGTTTATCGTCAAATTCAACAACTCTTCCATATAACCATAATAACCTCTTTTATGAACTCACTAAATATAGGGTTAGCAAAAGTAGAAGTGTCATAAAGTTCAATGGCCTATAAATTCTTATAGTTCAAGGTGTTCTAACATAATTGAATACCAACATCTTACAAGAATTTAGGTCTCTTAGTAGTAGATCATTTTTCACCTTCAAACCTAAACAAAAATGTTAGAAGGACCATGAATATCCCTAAAGCTAGAATAGGTTGGGCTGATTCATGAAAAAAATCTTGGATCAAATGACACAAAAAATAAAAGAAAAAATCAAATCCTCCCTCCCCAATAAGGCAACCATTTGTTGACTCTCAAAATTTTAAATACATATTGCCAAGGCAAACACTCAATATCTAGACCAAAGGATGGATGTTGACCTAGACGAAGAGAAATAGCTCATGAATGGAGTATAATAGTTGACACATCTAAAATATTGCCTATTGATCCATCACCTGACCATAATCAATCAATTCCATCACCTAGTCCCAATTGACTTAATCTACTTCACCTAGTACTAATTGACCAATATCATCACCTAGGACATTCACCTTCACCTAAAGATTGCCACTTAATTTAATAATATTATTATTTAATTAACTAACTTGTTTCATCTCCTCACAATAAATTAACAAATAATTACATATCCCACCTATTATCCATCTCATACATGTGGCTAAAATAATTAAATTATTGTTTAATTAGGTCCATTTTCCCTCAACTCATTCCAAGAATATTGAGCACCTAAGAATACATGTCCTTATGGTATCATTATTCTCTCAACACATTCCATGAATAAATGAAACCTAAGAAAACTTTTCCTTATGGTCTCCTTATTCTCTTAACAAAATCCAAAGTTATAGCCTTCTTAGGTGCACATGTCCCTAATTTCCTGCATGCTTATAACTACTTGCTAAATTTGTTAAGTAAATCCTAGTTATTCACAATCTAACCACCTTCATCTCCACCATCCATATTCTTCTTGATCCTAGGGAATTCCTATCAACCATTCTCCATGGTTAATCTCATAATAATATCTTGACCATCCATTCCTCCTTTCAAAATCCTATAACTTCAGGCACTCTCTCATCCAAAATCCATTATCAATTATGCTAGGTATATGTTAAATAAAAATGGTAATCTTCAAGCAAGGATCATCCACATCCCAAAGTCGTTGGAGAAAATAAAGTCATAATGGATGTTATGGAAATATTTTAAGTTGATTAAATTAATGTTATTACTTTGTTTTGATCTCTTTTGTGAGTTCTATCTAGAGGTTTTTCTTGTTTTGAAATAGGAACTTGCATTCTTGTTTGTTTCATTTCACTTTAAAATCTAACCATTATAGTTTCTAAAATACCAATTGTTAAGAGAGGGTGGTTCTCATTCTTACTCAGGATATGTTATGATATAGAAGGGTTTCCTTGAAGGTTTTCAATATGAAAATTAAAGTGAAATAAAAATAGCTCATTTAAATCTTTGAAAAATTCACCTTATGTATAAGTGGTCCAAAATATTTGGTCACTAGCATGCTATAGTAGCTACTATCGAACACATTTACACACCTCCATTGCATAAATAAAAATAATATATTTGCACATGCACTTGAAGATGTAAAATATAGCTATGTCCCTCTAAATGAATCCCCTTAAGCTTTCTTATGGCTTACACTACATGAATCCATAACATATAATCCACTACAATATTAGTAGCCAAATGTTCTCTTAATATCTAGCAAAAAAAATTATTACATCAATATGTAGGATGGAAAAAATCCAACATACATAGTTCTCTAAAGATGAATAAATTACTAACATGTAGAGGGTTTTGACAAACTTATAAACTAAACTATGTAAATTGGAAAGGCTTGAAACTAATACTTAAAATATGTATAAGTAATTTTGTATTTGAAAATATTTTAAAATATGGTGGAAGGTATGGATTTCATAAACCAATTAGGTTATCACATTGGTAACAAAGCTAAATTTCACATTTTAAATTTACAAACACACAAATACATTTTAAATATAGTAAAACAAATCTAGCCAATCCCCAATTTTATAATAGATGAAATGATATTCATAGCTATCATGGCCTCTTCTCAAGCTCACAAATTCAAATGATATTAATACTATCTCTTTTTATCAATCTTCATGCATTAATTACATCAATACAATATTTTACCAATCCATTTTAACAACAATTCAAAAATTGCCTTGAATTATTTTGTTAAGACACAAATAGAGCATAAAATTTGAATAAGGGAAGGATAATCATTATACATTCCTATTTTTTTTAAATGATATTTTTAAGGGTCACATGGCACCTTTTATATTGATATACTTATCACCTACATGCTTGAGAAGTCATTTCAAACATGCAAGTAGTCATGAAAATGGAAAAATAACTACCCCAGATCACATGGAATTGCAAAGCTATAAATTGAAAAGTCTAGATAGAAGTAAATAATAGGATAGTCAATCATCTAGTTCCCCACCAATCAATACCTTGGTGTCCAAGAATGTAAACACACTCTATAAGTAGTAAACTACATTACCAACCTCTTATAAAACCTAATTTGGCCCTATATGGATTGCCACTAAAACCCCTTCTAAAATTATTTTAAGTTCTTATGGTTAGAAGAAGCTATTAGCCTATAATATTGAGCAATATGTCACCTCTAAGCATAGTATTTACATAGTACAAAGTCACGATTGTTGGCCCACCAACCATTAATATACACCTTAACATATCAAACTATGACAACCTAATTTAAGACTACTACCAAATTTCCAATAAATTTAACACCCTGGATATTATCAATGTGAGCCATAGTGATATAAATAAATGAAAACAAAGAGTAAGGAACAACCATATTGATCCAATACTATTTGTGAAGATAAATTTCCACCACATTGATTGCTATTTATCTTTTAGTTTGAAGCTCATCACTTAATTCACATGCCACTAGCCAAATAAATTATTAGATGAATAGAATAGTAAAGTGTTGGGACTTAAAAAGGACAATAGGATGCCATAAAAACTAGTAGGGATTAGATAAAAGCTAAATGGTTTTCACAACAAGTTTCCATGAGCATAGGAATTGAGCTTGGTAGAATCATTGGAAAAACACAAATATGCATAGGACCCTCATATGAAACAAGGGAGCCCTTTTAAAACTTTTCCAATGCGTATGAGGCCATGAAACAATAACAAAGGAGGTCAAGTACATGAATGCAAAGGCATGAACCAAATACTAAGCACAATTGATATTTTAGCTATATATTTTTAATGGTGTCAAATAAGATATGTATATTGAATTAGTCATTAGCATTAGGGTCAAAACAACAAAAACAAATGTAAATATATATTATTAAAAAATTAGGGTAGGTGCCAATAGGCCTTAAGCATCAAAAAACACATATAAGGAAATAAAATCACTTTTCTATAGCTCTAAACTAATTAATTAAATGTAATCAATATGAGCAAAATTGGCTTTCATTTATATAGAAGCTAAGAGTGATATTTGAAATTTCTCCCATCTCAAACCCTAGTCCTTCTTTTTAGGTTAGCTTGTTGTCTTTGAGATTTCTCCTATCTCAAACCCTAATCATTCTTTATATTTGGAGACTTTTTGATTTGCAATAATTTCATCAAGCTTTGTGGAACTCATCTTGAATTTTGCTTCATGGATTCTTTCTTTTTCCAAATCTAATCTCAGATTCACAACTTCTTGTTCGAGACTTGTGCATTCTTTATATTTTCTTTTCATCATTGCATTCAATAATTCTTCAACTCTTTTTCTTTCTTGAACTTTCACCTTTATTCTAGTGATTAATTCATTTTCTTTATTCAACTGTTCATTGACGTCCTTATGCATTTATCTAAATTTCTTTATTTTCTCTCAATTGTCTAATGCATTCATCTACTTCTTTGATATTTTCTTTCAAACCTCTTTTTCTACCTTCAGGTCTTTCGAGATATTCAAGAGAAACTTTGAGTTCTCCATTTATGTAAAATAGGAAATATTATTTTGTAGATCCAATAGTAGGAATCTCTTCTAGAGGAGTAGATAATCTTCAAGTAGTCATGTGTTCAACCTCCACGATCTTGCCCAAGCGATTAAGCTCATTCCAAGGAACCAAGCTCTGATACCAATTTTTGAACACTCAAAATACTGAGGGGTGTAAATTAGTCTTATTTTAAACCACTTAATTATTTAAACATCAAATACTCATAGAATATTCAATTTTTAGTAATGAAGGAAAGAATGAAAGCATTCAACAACATCGCATAATACATGAAAGCCAATATTTTTGTGTGGAAAAACAAAAATGGGAAAACCCACAGTGAGGATTGGCTCACAATATATTATAACCACTTATAGTATATTACATAAATTCTCGCTAAAGGTTGAATCACTATCCAAGTGGACTCACATTCCACTAAGAAAAAAGAGAGATAGAAGAGGTTGTGTCTCACAGCTAGATCAAAATATAGACTCAAAACTCTTCATATTGATTTGAAATATCACTTTGATCCACTCTGCATTCACACTAACTTCACTTAGTTCACATTCACTAACTCTTATTGTGAACACTAAACCTACAGATGTTAAACTTTGACAAACATTATCATATAATTCAAATTAAATAAAGAAAACCAAGTATTCATATGAGATATCTAAACATACTAGATATGCAACCAAAACAATGAAATACCAAAGAAAATAAATTAAAAGCATATGAAATAATGTGCAAACCTATCCCATAGTGGGAGTGGTGCTCCTTTGATGTGAAAGGATTCCATTTTCCACCCCCTTGATAAGCTTCCAAAAAGATGAACAAGTAAAGATGAGTGATAAAGTGCAACATGAAATGTGCCTATAGTGAGAATGCTAAGATTGTGGATGATTATTGTGAAGAGAATGATTCTATTTATAGGGTTGAAGAGTTGAAGAATGGAAAGATTGGAAGAATTTGGAACTAAAGGAGTTTCAATAAGATTGTGACACTTGTCACGAATCTAATAGGTGAAGTTGGAGAACATTTTGGAGAATCTCCATAGTTAATGCATTTGGTTGAGATGTAAGAGGGGTGTAAGAGAGATTAATGCATTTGTAAGAGGCATTAAATGAATGTGGTTGAGATGTTTTGGAGGGAAATTTTTTGGGTAAGAAAGTCAAGTAAAGGGAGTTAATGAAGGAATATCCCCTAGAATATGCTTTTGAGAGGATAAATGGGGAATTAGTTAATTAAAAGAAACTATTTTCATGTGCAAGTGGGTTAGTTAATCAAGGGTTGATTTAACTCTTGGTGAGTTAAAAGCTAGAGAATTTATAAATGATGATTAGAAGGTGATTAAAGTTAATTCAATTAGAATTTAATTAACTTTGAGTGGGTTATTGAATCTATGATATTTGATTTAAATCATTTGATTTATTTAATTAAACATGATGGAAATTAGTGAATTAATCTATTAAACCGTTTTATTTAATTAATAGAAGAATGTGATGATAATTGATCGAAATTAGATGCACTATGTTAGTTAGGATTATTTGCATGTATACATTTTTCCCCTCTTTGAAGTAATGTATCTGTTGTGTTGGTTCAAAGAATAACCTTACTAAGATAAAAGTTCAATTTTTTTTTACTTTTCAGATTCCCCAGCGGAAAGTACATTGGTACACTACCCCCTTAAGAGATTGGGTGAAAAGTTTGATTTTAAGGTCAATCTCGTGACAAAGAGGTTCACGATGGATGTATGGATGGTTAGACTAACATATCTATAGATATGATAAAGATGATGTAAATGAGATGAATTAAGATGGTGAGAATAACAAATCTATATTATCCTAAATGTCTTAAATGATGATGCAATGCATATGAGATGAATGATATTATCTATTATGATGATATGTACGAGTATGCAGGATAGGCATATTGATGTTTTATGAATGCAGGATGGATGCATGTTATGATAGCATGTTAGTGTGAAAAAGGATAGAAGAATGAGAGGGATCAACCCTTGATTCCAAGAAGATGTAGAAGTCCAACAAGTCTATGAGTCATCGATACTTTATTAGATATGATGATATGATGATGTATTTCTTATCTAAATGGGGATGTAAAGAGCATAACTTTCCTTATGCTTGATAATACACATAGATATGATGCATGTCAAGTTACAAACAAGTAGGATGATGTGGTATCTAGTGCGATGGACTTTGAATCGAAAAATTGATAAGAGTATTCTTGTTCACACTTGACATACAAAACCTTGTTAGAGTGTATTTCAAAATTTCAAACATCTCAGACAAAAACATAAAAAGGAAAAACCTTCAAATGTAATAGTCAACAAGATATCCAAAACATCCTCCCTACACATCGAACAAGATTAGCATGACCATGGTTATATTACAAGAATATCCAACAAGCACAATAGACAAAATATAATGATCAATACTGCATTCCTTTCTCTCTGAATTGTTTTGATTACACATCATCGAGAGGTCATGAGAATGAGCACCATAAGATAAATCAACAAGACAAAGATCAAGTAAACAAACAGGCTAATGTTCTTCATACCTCTAGCCAAGACTAAACTACAGTGATGTCTAATGTTGATGTCCATTGTAGGAAGGATGCATTCTAGGACATTATATTATCAAATGATTGTGAGATTAATAAGATGATGGGCTATCGATATCAAGAGTTAACCAACTTTTTTACCTATGAACCTAGTCTTAAGACCCTAACATTTGAGTTTTCACTTTTAATTTGCTATACTTATTTTCAATTGTTTTTCCAAAGATTGGAGATGATGATCGTTTGTTTTGAGTGGATGCTTATTGCGGGTGAAGGAAAAATGGGATGGATGATTTTGGATTTTATGAACATTTTTGGTGTTTTGAAATGTTTTGAGGTTGTTTTGTGGATTTTTGAGATGTTTTACAAATGTTTTGATTTTCCAATTTTTTAGTGTTTTTTTTTTTTTTGAGATTTTGACCAAGAACCTAACCTAAGGACCTATCCTAGGGGCCTTAGGAGCTAATCAAAGATTAGCCTTGCCTATGTTATGCACGCAGAGACCACATAGTTCAACTGACACAAAATTTTGTTTATTGATGATATATGAACATGTATGGATTATCAATTTATTATGATGGACACTTAAAGGACCTATCCTAAGGGCCTCATGGGTTGATCGAAGACCAACCTTTCCTACATTATACATGTAGAAGCCTCATTGTTTGACATGACATAAACAAAAAAGCCTCTTAGTTTGACATGATGACTCTGTTTTTAACTTTTTCTATTTTCAACCTTTATTTTTGGATTTTGGACATGTTTTGTATATTTTTGGGTTTTTATTTTATTTTATGAATGTTTTTGGATTTTATGATTTTATGAATGTTTTTGGACTTTATGATTTTAGGGAAGTTTGCAAGAATATACACAAATTCAATCTGATGTAGGTATAGGAACTTGCCTCCAGAGTGATCCAATAAACTACTCTGATATAGGAAGGACAAAATGACCTTAGGAATATGCCAAGTAGTCTTAGGATGGAACATGATACCAACATAGGATCAAGCTATGATGCGGATGTGGATGGATGATGGAACGATCAATGGAATGTGATTGGTGAATGTGATGGAAAGTTATGTTAGGTGATGTAGAACAAGCCAATAAATTGATGGTGGATAGAAAGTTCTTATTTACAAAAGGTGCCTATTTGCTAGGTTTTCACCAAGGTACTTGCCCAAAGCACCACCAAAGTGGTTTTCACTAGAGGACAATTTTTTTGTTTAATGTTTTCAATCCTTTCCATATTTTTTTATTTTTTTGGAGTTTTTATTTATACCTTTCAAGCTTAGGCATTAAAAATTTTGAGATGGGAGCTATTGATGGGCTCCTACAAAGGCTCACCTTCGGGTGTGGATAGCTACTATGCTCCTAATTTGTAACTTGATGTGACGAGAAAGGGTACCAACCAGTTGGGTTCAAATTTTCCCTTACTATCTGGACTTGGTACATTCTTCTGATTTTCTTTTAACACGAGCTCTCCAACTTAAAATGACTAACACTTGATCTTCTTATTATAGCTCCTTTTGAGATGGTTCTGATAGACCTATAGGTGGTTCAAATAATCCATGTGTCGCTCATCCAATAGTTCTAGCTCGTTCAACCATGACACCCAATATTCTTCATCAATAATGAGATTATTCAATGATATTCTTAAGGATGGGAGCTTGATCTTAATGGGAAGGATGGCTTCTGATCTATAGATTAAGGAGAAGGGTGTTACACCTTTAGGCATTCAAATAGTCATTCGATAGGCCCATAAGGTAGGATTTAGCTACAGGAGCTAGTCATGACCAACTTCATTGAATATTTTCTTTAGGATTTTGAAGATGGTTTTATTCATCACCTCAACTTGGTTGTTACCCTAGGGGTAGTATCGGGTGGAGAAGTGATGTTGGATATTGAATTTTTGGCATAGCTCTCGAACATCATGGTTCTTGAAAGGTGCCCCATTATTTGAGATAAGGGCTTGTGGGGCACCGTAGCAAAAATGAGATAGTTTAGGATGAATTTGAAGATCTGCTTCCCTGTGATGCAGGTCATTGGGATGGCCTCTAGCGATTTCTTGAAGTATTCTATGGTAGTAATAATGAACTTGTGTACATTGGATGAAGTGGGAGTGATTTTATCGATGAGATTGAGCCCCCATTGTAAAAAGGACCAAGGTGTTATAATTGGTTGGATATCCTGAGCTGGTGCATGGATGAGGTTCCCATGTTGTTGAAATGTCATATTCCCTTGATTTCTTCTTGTTATACATATTAAATGTCATATTATGTCAATATCATGACCCACTTAGCCATTCATCATGTAAGTGTTGCCTTAGAGAGCAGATATTTTAGAGGGTTAATTTTGGTGATGAGCTTTATTTGATGAGCAAGCATGTAGTGTCGAAACTTTTTGTGAGGAAAATACAACTACAAGAAAATATTTTTCAATGAATGTGTAGTTTAGCTCGTGCCCCACCATGATTCTGTTGATATAGTAAATGGATCTCTCTTTTCCTATTTTGTCATGTTGGGATAAGAGAGCACCATGGGCTGCCACTGTAGCTGATATGTAGAAGATCAATGGTTTGTTCTAGATCAGTGGCATGAGGATTGGTGGTGTTAGTAAGTATTCCGTGATTTTATTGAATGCCTAATCACATTTCTCATCCCATCTGTATGTTACCCCCTTGTGAAGTAGATGATAATATGGGACAACTTTATCTGCTAATTATGTTATGGATCTATGAATGGATTGGAGCCTTCCCTACAAACCCCTTAACTACATCAATGTTCGTGGCACTTCCATTTCAAGAATTGCTTTGACTTTTGTAGGATCATTTAGGATTACCCTCATTGATACAATATACCCTCGATTTTTTCTTGATTATACACCAAAGACACATTTCTTAGGATTGAGTTGTGCCTTATATTCTTCTAGTTTGTCAAATATAGATCCTAGTGCTACTATGTTGTCTTGACACTTTCTTGATTTGGATAGTATGTCATTCACATAATCTTCTATAGATTTTTGAATCATGTCCTAGAAAATCAGCATCATAGCTCTTTGGTATGTAGCTCCAACATTCTTTAACCCAAATGGCATCATGTTCCAATAGTAAGTGCCCCATAGATAGGTAAAGGTTGTCTTGTGTTGGCCATCATTTGCTATCATAATATGATTGTATCCTGAAAACCCATCCATCAATGATAACATCTTGTGCCCTATCGTTAGATCTACAATCATGTCTATGTTTGGGAGAGGGAAATCATATTTAGGGCATGCTTTATTTACGTCCTTGAAAATGATGTAGATTCAGATACCCCTAGTGGGATTAGAAATAGGTACAAGGTTGGAAACCCATTCTAGATAATTAATGGGTCATATGAATCCAACATCAAGGAGTTCCTACAACTCAAGTTTGACCAATAATGTAATTTGTAGATGCATCTTTCTCAATGTCTTACTAGTTTTGCCTCTAGATAGACGACTAGATGATGAACCACTACCTTTGGATTAAGGGCTGTCATGTTAGTATAGGTCCATACAAAATTGACTTTCCTTTATTTCATCAATGCAGCTATAATTTCTTGTTCCTTGGTCAAAAGTGACTTTGCATAGAAAGTGATGTGTGGTGTCTCTTCAGTTCCTAGATTGAATGGGTTGCATTTCTTTTCCAGTACTACTATTTTTTCCTGATGGATAGCACTAAGGGGAAGATTTAATCCTTCATCCTTTGGCACCTCAAAGAGGTTTTCACCATCAGATACATCCTTTATTTTTACTATTTTTTGGGTTAGAAAGTGCCACAATGTGGTTTTCACTTAGAGGCCTAGATGTTACTCTTAGATTTTCTATTTTATGACTAAGAGATTCAATAATTTCCCCATAGTACGCATATATGTCTAGCTTAATATCAAACCTTGCTTTATGATCTCTATATCATAGAGTATCCCTGAGTCTCATGAATTCCGAGAGAGCCTCATCATTTTCAAATGTGTCTTAGATTGGTGGTCCTCATTGGTCACAATCTATCAATTGGGGATAAACAAGCTTTCGTTTAGTGGTTTGGTTACTTGGCTTGAAAGACATAGTAGTGATCATAAAAAGAGAGCAATCCTCAAATAATATGGGAAAATCAGAGATGAGATCCTAGTCATACATGTTGGTTATATTGAATGTATAGGTATCTAAGGGTAGACCAATGGATACTGGTAATTGAGGAGGAGCTTTGAATTTTTTAATAGGGGTACCTTTACCAAGAATGGTTATCTTCATAGGGGTACATCAAAGGCCAAGATTCCTAGGGAACTTCTTAGGAACAATGGGTTCAAACAAACCATTATCATTTTTCCCAAGCTTCTCATTTTTGTTATAGCCCCATCCACACATTAACTGTAGTCCTTTGTTATAATCTTCCATAGGAAGATCAAATATGTAGGTCTTCCATCTTGATACAACAAGCTTGATACATCTTTCTTGTCTACTACCTCTTTTCTTAGATCTCCCCATTTTCTAAAGGTCATGGGTTTTTCCTTGAAGGTTTGAGATGTTGTGTCGATTGGTTGTGGTTTCCCATGAGATCTAGGAGATTGAGGTAACTCTCATATCACAAAGGCACTCTTTTTCATTTTATAGTCTCTACACCCATTGTCTTAGATTATAACCTTAACATTTGAGATGTTTGGAATGGAAGGTATCTTTTTCTCAGAAGTGGAAGCTAAGGTGGATAGGTCAACATAAAGGGATGTGGGTCCTTCATCATTTTTTTGGGACTTGGAGGATCTTATCATATATTGCCTCCATATTTTTTCAATAATAAAAAGGCTCAGGGTCGGCATGGATTGTGACTTCTTCTTTTTGATAAGGGAATTTCACACATTGATGGAATATGGATGCAACAACTTGCATCCCATGGATCCATGGATGCCCTAGGAGGATATTATAGGGGAGTTCAAGGTCAAAAACCTGGCAAGTGGTCTCCATGATTGTTGTCCCTACTTGAATAGGGAGTTGAATGGTGCCTTGAGACAACCTTTCTTGATCATCATAAGCCATGATTGTGATACCTTTTCCTTTCTCAATAAAGTCTTCGAAGAATCCCAGATTCTTTATTAACTATAGAGTACAAATATTCAAACTTGCATTACCATCCACCAAGACTCATTTGAATTTATTCTTGTGGACTAGGAATTCAAGATGGAGTGCATGATTATGAGAAGGTTGGATTGGGAGATCATGCTCAGAGAATGTAAGGAGATTTGGTATAGTGATAAGTCTGATCATAGCTTGGAACTGGTATGCATCAAGGTCTATGGGAATGGATGATGTAGCTAGTGTATTTTCTAGGATTTCCCTATGTACAGGTGATATTTTTAGCAACTTCATGATGGAGATCTGGGTGAGGGTCCTTTTTAGTTGATCTAGGACATTATAACTATTAGGGATTGATTTCAGATTGGTGGTGGGTGCCTTGGGTGGTGATGAAGGTCTTGGAATGGTAATTTTTTTGCCACGTGTGGTGACTCCACACTTAGCTCTAGACCCTTTGATATTGACAACTATGACCCATTCATCCAAGGATACAACATGGTCTTAAACATGGTTTACATTGTTGTAGCTCTTTCCTTTACCATTGTTATTTCCTTTATTGTGATCTAGCATCAAATTCATGTATATTTTGAGGTCTTGATTCCTAGTTGGTTGTTCAATGGTTATGGTTTTTTCATCAATGAGATCTTGGATCAGATTCTTGAGTCTCATACAACTAGTTGTCGTGTGTCCCTTTATTTTGTGAAAGTCACAAAGGTGCTTCTCGTTATACCATAGTGGTTTAACTTGAGGCTCTTGATAATTTTCATAGATTGGTATTTTGCTGAGATTTGCTTGTACCAGTTGTTTCATGAAAAATTTGACTGGTTCCCCAAGTGGTGTGTATTTTTGTTTAGGGGGATGTATGTTTCTTGGGGGTGGTCCCTCTTGAGCATTTAGGTTGTTGACAGTTTGATTTTTGGGTTGTTGTTGTGATGATCCCTTGTTTTGAGTATTTATTTTCATGGTTGTTGGTATATTTCTTGTTTGTGTTCTGCCTTGGGCCATTGATAACAACTTTGGAATCAACGACACCATCGTTGGTGACATTTTTGTTCTTTTCCCACGTACGAGGTTTTCCATTGTAACTTGTTGATGGTCAATTGTCTTGGTACGTGGGTGTGCGCCCTTATGTTATAAGGGATATTTTGATATTGAACACTTTTGGAATCAATTGGCCATAGGTTTTTATGCATTGCATTTTCAAATGAAAGGACAAGGTCACTTCAAGGTTCGAGATGATAGTCCCAATTTTTTATTCTTTAGGCATATCAAGAATTTTCTCTTATTAGCCTTGGCTCACCATCATTGTAAGAAGGTTGTGAATTTTTCTCCATTTTTTGTTTTAGGTTGGATAATTCTTCCAAGCTCTTTCCACACCCAAGTTAAATGAACAATTTTCAATAAATAAGTCCACAATTTCTTGGAGGTTTTTAATACCAGTGGGGAGATGAGAGAATCATTCCATTACTGGACCAACCAGATTTTGTTGGAAGAGTTGCATTAAATAAGAATCATCATATGCAACCTCCATACAATGTACATGGAATTTCCTAATTTTATCTTCAATATTTATGGTCCCTCGATATTTATAAAATTTTGGGATTTGAAAAATTGGTGTAAATGGAACCATTGCAATGCTTTTTTCAAAAGGATAAGGGCACAAATTACCTTGTGATTTCTTTTTTTTTTCTTGATTATATGTCTTGTATTTGCTACAAGAGAATTTTAACTTGTGTAGATAAATCATTTTGTGGATTAGGTGGTGGGATGCATATGTTTTTGGATGGTATGGTTGCTTGGATAATAGGTGGGATGGTATGCGTGTTGGAATTCAAGGAATTTGGCTACATTTTTGGGAGGGGTTGTTGGAATCTTTGTTGTGTGAGAATTACTTGGTATACCTATTGTTGTTGTTGTTGAACCAACAATGCTTATTTTTGGTCTTCTTACTGTTGTTGTTGATATGCCAACAACGCCTATTGTTGGGCCTATTGTTGCATGGTTTGTTGTTGTTGTGCTATCAATGCTTGTTGATAGGCCAAGGATTGTGCTTGTGCTTAAGCTTGAGCTTGTTGAGTGGCTTGTACAACTTGTGTGGCTTGTGCAGCTTGTTGTTTTAGCAAAGCTTGCACTTGTGCTTGGGAAACTTTTTGTGTTGCTTATTGTGCAACTTGTTGAGCTTAAAATTGTTGAAGTTCCTTTTGATACACTTTTTGGGTTTTTTGCAATGTGATACTGTATTGATTTTCCATATTTGGATTTGGTGGTGAAGGTGTTGGATTTGGTGGAATGGTGTGAGATGGTGTGATGAGAGATTGATGGGGTGGTCATGGAGGTGCTTGTTGAGTGTTGAAAAGGGGTTGTGTGGTGGATGGCATGGTTGATGTTCTTGGTCCTTGGGAGACCATGTTTTGAGATGTTTGTCATGTTGTAGATGGTGCACTGATTGGTTGAGATGTTTGGATTGGTGCCACTTGGTGTTGTGATATCAGTGGCATGCTTGGGGTATTTGGTATGATGGGCATGCTTATTTGATTTGTGATTAGAGGATTGATTTGATTTGATTGGCTTTTGATTCATATGTTGGGTAAAGTGAGTTTCCTTAAACTTTGAATTGGTGTGGATTATGATGTTAAAAGAGGGAATGATGGAAATATTGGTGGTGTGTTCCCTTGTAAAAGTTAGGATGATGTGTTAAAGTTACAACTTGTCCAAATGAATCTACTTTTCCTTGTGATATCATGGGGAGAGAGACTTGTGTGTCAAGAGAGTATGAAAAATTATTGTGGAAAAGTTGGAGCAATTGTTGGCATCATGGAAGATGAGTGGTACATATGGATGTTTTGGATCTTGTGGGATGGTGTTGTGCATACCCAAGATTGTGTTAGCCTCTATATTTTGATTGTTGACAAGTGGATGTGTTTGAAGAGCTTGGAGTAATGAATTCCCCTTGGTGATCATGGGTTGACTTGGAGCATGAGAAGATGTTGGTTGTATGATGGGTTGGGTGTTTCTTGGGAATGAAATTGGTGTGAATGATGTGGGTGGCATATTCCCAAGAGGTTGTTCAACAATAGTGCTCACATAAAAATAAAAAGGGAGTTTAGCTCCTTCCTTTGCTAATTACAACATATATTGTGTGGGATTGAATCTCATGACCATGTTGATAATCTTGTGTTTTTCATGATTTTGGACAAGTTCAATTTCATTTTGGGTCATCCCTTGGAAGTTTTTGGACATCCTCCACTTGAAAACCTCCCTCTTGAGGATTTTGAGGTATTTGAGGAGGATTAAGTGGAAGTTTGATGGATGTCCTAGGGTTGAATTATGTTTTAGTTTGACTCAAATCACTTGAAGTGGATGTTTCTTTGTTTTGCTCCATTATCTTCTTATGTTTTGATCTTGTTTGGACCATAAATTTGGGATCAACTTTTAGGAATAAAGGAGGTAAATCCCTAAATCCTTAGGTTGTTCTAAACTTTAGGTACAAAAAGGAAAATCTAGGATACATTAAGGATCAAATGAGGATGGTGTGACAAATGAAGGATAAATGATATGGATGTCTGAACTTTTAAGAACTTTGAAGGAATATTAGACTTTAGGATTTTTTTGGATTTTGATTTGGATAATGGACTTATAGTTCCCAAGATGTTAGATGTTATCTTGGAATAAACTTATCCACAAGGGTGATAATTTAACTAAATGTATAAAGAAGGATTCATCTACACAAACTTAGCCAAACAAGGTGATTTTGATTTAGATTTGAAGGATTTTCCATAAGTCTAGCATGAATAATTTTTCCAAGGTTCTAAAAGTTGTTTGTGAGATGGGATTTGATTGATGGTGTGACAAATGAAGATGTTAGTTTGATCCTAGATAAACCTAGAAATAATTTTTTTGCAAGACCAAGGTATTGAAGAACATGCTCTACCTCTAAAAATTTTAACTCTATGTGAGAAATTCAAAATGTTGGAAAAGACCCAAATTTTGACAATAATAGAATGAATACAAGTTTGGATTGTCCTTTGAAGCAGATTTTTAAAAGCTGTATACCAATCTATCTCTGGTTTCATAAAGTGCTAAAAGATGTTTCTTGAGATTCTTTGGACTAAGATGCTTATGACGATTGATAGACCTTGGTTTCTAGATTTTGACTTTGCGAGAAATCATGAAATCAAACACATATGTGGGGTCCAATTATCTTTTATCATGATTAAATGGATTCTTTTTACCACATCCACACTTTTTTCTTAACTTTCAAACTAAATGTCTATGTCACAAATCCTTTTCATTCCACAAGGTCCATTATGTGAAATTTAAAGTATCAAAGGAATAGTTTTCCTCGGTTGACTTTGGAGAGAAAAAATTGAGATATGGGCCCAAATATTTAGAAGCCTCTAAAGATAAAAATCCCTAGGGACAAGTGGTAATACTTGGACTCTTCAATGATATCTCTTTCCAAAGGGTTTGAAATTTTGATGACTTTGTTGAATGTTTATTTCAAATTTTGAGATCCAAGTAATGTATTTGACTGACTCATAAATTGCACAAACCTAGGATAGAAATGGATATACTTGTTGAGTCCCTACTCAAATTTCTCCAAACACTAAACAATGCAAATAGTTATAGATTTGGTGACATTGAATCCCATCCACAAAAAACACTTCTCAAGACTGGACCAAATCTCAAAATCCTTAAAATCAGGAGATCAAAATGATTTATTTTTTCTACAATTGAATAGTACATATGTGAGGCAACTTTAGAATGATTGTTCTTGCACCAACAAATAT
The DNA here is from genome assembly GCA_007258455.2 of Sequoia sempervirens. NCBI lineage: Eukaryota > Viridiplantae > Streptophyta > Pinopsida > Cupressales > Cupressaceae > Sequoia > Sequoia sempervirens. The sequence continues at coordinate 525,300,516 of VDFB02000017.1, forward strand.
TTTAGGATTTTGGCTTCTAAAGAAATTGGTTCTTAGTTTGAGTAATTAGGGACAACCTTGCAAGCGTCCAACAAGCCACTAAATGATTTAATCAATCCTACTAGGGGCTCTTATACTTTCTACAGTAGTACCCTGTTCTAAAAAACATTATACAGCTAAGGCCTATATACTATGAGGACTTGATAGTTTAGTCTTATCCATTTATATACTTTCCCGAGTGAAAAATTAGCTGGAGTCACCTTCGATTTGTTCTTAGGTAGGCCCTTCTAAAGGTGAACAAAAGTGAGGGAGTACAATTGTAGTTTGATCGCCTAGTTTGCATAAAGCAGAAGGAGGGAATAAACACACTGTCTCTTTCTCACACTAGCATGATTGTTCAATTTTAAATCCAAATTTAAAATGTGGGTAATTTTAGACAACCAATGTCACTAGAATGCTTTTCATTCTCAAGATCACTGAGAGGTGCAAGAGAATTTCATATGCATTTGAATGACACAAATTGTAAAAACTCACAAAACAATGAAAACACAAGTTCATTATAAACCCAAAAGCAATAGTGAGTTTGTTTTAAGCACCAAATAAACTAAGTGTGAAGTTGCTTGTTCAATTTTATCCCAACTTTGAAAATAAAAATCAATGATTAGTCTTAAGCCCAAATTGATTTAGTTGGCCTAAGATAGTAAAAAAAAGTAGTAATTGGATGCTCTAGACTATTACAATAAGAATTTAATTTTCTTTTTCAAGTTCAAGTTCAAGGCCCCCTTTCAACTAAAAAATTCTCCAAATATTGTTTCTTGCGCTTCAATGTTGCAAGTTCCTTGTGCAAACGAAATCCCTCCCTCCTCCTTTGGAGATTTTTTTTTAAACAAAAAAACACTCAAATGATTAGCACCTTATGTGTCCAAACTGAACATAAATGACAAGCGAGATGTTTACCCAACGATGCACATTTGACCATATTTTTTTTCTCTATCACTGCTTCTTATCGTATCTTCACAAACCCTTCTTCTATCTTGTCAATGTACGTGTGCCAAATCTTCATCAGAAAGTGAACCTTTGGTGTTGTCATTGGATACTCTTCAGGCATAAATAATTCCAACCTTAGACAACCTTGGTGAGAAGGGAAATGCTAAACCATTAAGACCAAAAGGAGAAGATGGTTACAACATATTAACTACAAGGTTAATGGTGATTCTGCAAGAAAGTGCCACAAGCATGAAAGGCAACAAACATGTGTGTATGTATTCATTGGTTGTAGTTATTTAGTTGGTCATAAGATGGTTATAGTCTCACATTTACAATAGGAAAAAGTCAACAAAGGACTATTATCCTCTGAATCAAACATTAGTTTCAAATAATCCATAGTATATTTCTTGCGAGCCACCTATATAAAGATAAACAACGTACCACGTGCCACACCTATCAAACCTGATATTAAAGGAAGCCCAAAAAGATATAAAATTTGAACAAAACAAGGGATTAGAATGATGGAAGATGCAAACATTTAGATAAAATGTAGCAAACAAAGTCTTCAAGTACAAATAAGCTCTATTTTTACTGATTATCATCTGCCCAAAGTAGAATACAACTTAGAAATTTGATATTTTACCAAATTCAAATGGTGGTCTAACGGATCTATAAAATTGAATTGTTTATTACTATAATTTATTCTTCCTTTAACATTTTTATTTCCTATTCTCAATGCATCCCTAAATTTAGTTGAATAGAAAGTTCGGTAAAAACACAATTAGATAGAGAACTAAAACAGTTCACATAAACAGTTTAGAAGGAAAAAGGAAAAGATAGCTCACATAAATAAATTGACAAATGTGTAAGCCAAGCCTGAATTTCCACACGGTGGGTTTCAAAATGTGTATGCTAAACCCACAAATAGTTTAACTTTGGCAAACATTAGCAATGATGTCAAATTAAACAAAGCAAATCAAGCATCCCTATGAGATATCTAATCATGCTATACATGACAAACAATACACTAAAATACCAAAGAAGTTAAATAAAATCATAGACAAACATATTCATACCCTATCCCATAGTGGGATTGGTGCTCCTTTGATGTAAAAAGAATTCCTTTTCCCACCCCCTTGATAAGCTTCCAAAAAGATGAAAAAGTAAGGATGAGTGATAAAGGGAAAGATTAAATGTGCCTATAGTGAGAATGCTAAGATTGTGGATGATTATTGTGAAGAGAATGCTTCTATTTATAGGGTTGAAGAGTTGAATAATGGAGAGATTGGAGGAATGTGGGACTAAAGGAGTTTCAATAAGATTGTGACACTTGTCGCAAATCTAATAGGTGAAGTTGGAGCACATTTTGGAGAATTTCCATAGTTAATGCATTTGGTTGAGATGTAAGAGGGGTGTAAGAGAGTTTAATGCATTTTTAAGAGGCATTAAATGAATTTGGTTGAGATGTTTTAGGGGGAAATTGTTTGGGTAAGGGGTATGTGCAGGATCATCATGGATTAAAAGGCCTTTAAGTGGCAAAAAATTCAGAAAAATTAGAGTTAGGAAACTTGACATAAAAATTTGAATAAATTATCTATATTATTTAAAAAATATGTAAGAATAGAATCTATAGCAAATTGAATATAGTTTCTAAACTACTAGGTTTTATAAAGAAAAAAGAAAAAATTGATTCAAGGTGAAAAATTGAAATTTCAATGTAGTGGTACTTAAATTACATGGAAAAAATAAGTAGGTGTCTGTCTGACCACCCTAACCACAATAAAATGATAATATTTTTTTATAATATTTTAGATATAAGTAGAGGACTCATGCCCTGATATGATGCATATTTTTTTGTAATTATTTTCCAAGCAAATAATTAATTATGATTTTTTTATTACAACTTTTTAAAAAATATAAAAACTTGTATGTCTAACCACCTTAACTTGGTTAAAACTTCATGAAATTTTTTTATTTTTTTTTTCAATCAGGTATATTATGTGAACCATATAATGTGATGTATGTTTTGGATTCAAAAATGTGATACTGTTTGAAAGCTATAGATGTTTTTCAATTAGCCTATCAATCAAGACTTTAGTCATAATTTGAATAGAAAATTAATAATAATTACTTATTAAATTCAAAGTAAAGCATAATTTATATAGGTGGAAAGTTGAAATCTTCTTTAAAAACCCTTTTCATTTCATCAATTTTGGGTAAAAAAATAGTTGTCAGTCACATACCCATCATATTGCCACTTTGTGGCCTATCATGATCCTACACATACCCTAACAAAGTCAAATAAAGAGAGTTAATGAAGGAATATTCCCTAGAATATGCTTTTGAGAGGATAAATGAGGAATTAGTTAATTAAAAGAAACTATTTTTATGTACAAGTGGGTTAGTTAATCAAGGGTTGATTTAACTCTTGGGGAGTTAAAAGCTAGAGAATTTATAAATGATGATTAGAAGGTGATTAAAGTTAATTAATTTAGAATTTAATTAAATTTGAGTGGGTTAGCGAATTTATGATACTTGATTTAAATCATTTGATTTATTTAATCAAATAAGAGGACTTTGTGGATGTAATTAAAAAAATTGACTTATTTAATTCAACATGATGGACATTAGTGAATTAATCTCATAAACTACTTTATTTGATTAATAGAAGAATTTGACGATAATTGACTTGAATTAGATACACTTTGTTATTTAGGATTATTTTCATATCTACACTTGTCATACCTCATCATCATAAAAATAATGGAAAATGATCTAACTTATATACTCACTTCACCTATAGCATCAATTAGGCTGGTCTAATTAGATGTAATAGACAAAATGTAGCTTTTTAGTTCAAAATCTATATATACAAGCTTCATCCCAAGATTCAAACCTTATAAAAATTTTAAATAGGTTGGTACTGACCTAAAATAGAACCTACATAATGGATCAATACATGCATCTTAACCTTTGCAATGTACCCAATACATTAGGTTAGCATTTGTAGTAACCTAATTATAAAAATTGCCAACTATACATCCTTATTCTGATGTACAAACCTCCAAGATCTATGCCAACTGGAATACATAATCATCTAACACCTTTCATCAACCCCATAACTCTAAAAAGATAAAATCCAATCTGCGGAGAATTGTAGACTACACATATGCAGTAAACAGAGAAACACCTATAATCGTCAAGCTAAAATTTTGTTATACATAACTCCAAAACAAGTTCAAACTTTGAAATTAGGTTCCTCTATTAACCAAAAAATATATGTTAGAAGTGTAGAGAAAAAATTCATTAGCACACCAATGTGGAATAAAATACTGGATCCCCTACACAAAGAATCACCATAATTGACACTTAGTCAATTTCCATAATTATCACTTTCATCAAATCAAACCTTCTTGAAAAATTGTCTCTTACTATCATCCTTAACGATGCTTGAATCAGCCAAACTAATCTACACCATAATTCTTGTACCAGGATACAATGTTGACATCAACGACAACATTGCAATACATAACTATGTATATCTTGTGCTCATTCCACATGCTCATGTTGCCAACAAGTTCATCAATGAGATCTTCTTATTATTCCAATCGGATCACCTTGGAAAAAGAATACATAGTTGTATGATGCATAGACATGCCTTTACTCCACCACTCTCTTATAAGATCTTGCATAGATGGTTCAAATAGCCATATAAGTTATGATTTGAACAAAGGGCTCTTCGAGACACCCCTCTCTCTTATAGATAGTTTGATGGGCTAGTGATCTGATCCTCTCTACTCCAACATCTTTGAATTGGTTATCTAATTGCTCTATTTCTAAGAAAGATAGACTAAAAACCTATCTAATCTCTCAGAGATGTAATGCTCTCTACATATCCTATTACTCCAAGCAAGCATACCATTCCTTGGTTTTATATCTATCATTTTTAGTGATGTAATATTTTATCTGAACATTGAAGATGAAGGATCAAGCCTATTTACTCCCTTTTTTCTCTCCTCTGAAAAGATAATGGCATTAAAATCACTAGCTAGAATCCAAGGGTGCAATGGAGCTAGGGAGTGCACATACCCAATATGAGCCTAGAGATAATTTTTTTGAGTAAAATTGATTAGAGCATAGACATTAGAAAAAAGAAGTTCAATTTCATAACTCAAGGTTGTCATGGATAAGGAGTTTCTACAAAAAATATAGCATAGAGGAGAGATATTACATAGGTCCCAAATACAAACAATTCCATGAGAATTTCCTTATGCCCCAATGCACTAACATTCACCTCTCCACCATAACTTAGAAGCCATATTAAACATACCTTCCATAGATAACTTTGATTCCTAAATGAATATAACATTAGGAGAATGCACTTTTATTAGCTCTTGATCATCCTTTTGTCTAGGGATGTTGTTCAAGCCCCTTGCATTCTATGAAACAGTAATCATTTACGAGAGTTATAAAAATGGGATTCAATAGTCTTGACTAAAATTGACTCCATTGAATTCTCCCCCATTAATTTAATTTTATCCTAATCTTTCTTCCTCCCCATCTTGGAATACTTCTTTGGGCCCTCCTTTTTGAAGTTATTTTTTTGTGAGCCTAATGTAGGTACCTATTTAATTACTTTTCCAAGATCCTATGCTATTGATTCATTCATTCACTCAACTAAATCCAAGCCTAGTTATTTTTCTAACACATACTTCTCAAGAAGATCTAACTGCTCAAAGATCTCTTGAATTTGATCTATATCCAATTATGAATCAATTCACTCAATCTCTAAACTGTTATGATTTTTATCCTATTTATAGGTGATCTAACTCATCCCCACATTATTTGGTCTATATTTTGGCATGCCAAGATCATCGACATGATAAACAATCTCCTCAAAAGATTCATACTAGTTACAAGTCTCATCACCTTATCTATCCTTGAGAGTTCTCTTCAGGGTTCTAACCTTGTTATAGAATTTAACAAGAATAAAACCCTCCTTATTAGTTTACCCCTATGAAATTGGAGCTCTCACTTTATCCTTCAAAGGTGGAGGGTGAGTAGGAATCTTGGTTGAAGCTCCATTGTCTAGTGACTATAATGAGCTAAATTTAGGACATTTCCTCCACAAATATCCATACTCATGATATATTCAATAGAAAAGCTTGAGGGTCATAGTCAAGTTATGTGAATCCATGAAGTGGATCCAACCTAAAATTCCATTCAATCTGGTAATGGGTTATTTAAATCAATTTCAACACAAAATAGGCATACTAGATTGCCTTCTTATCTAGCATTAATTGAGATGGACCCACTAATTTTTCTAGAAGAAAATAAATCATGCATATAATATCATTTAAAAATATCTCTAATGGTAGGGTATGTGCAGGATCATCATGGAAAAAACAGGTCCTTAAGTGGCAAAAAAATTAGAAAAATCAAACTTAGGTAACTTGACGTAAAAATTTGAATAAGTTATTTATATTATTTAAAAAATATGTAAGAATAGAATCTATAGCAAATTGAATGTAGTTTCTAAACTACTATGTTTGTTTAAAAAAAAAGGAAATCTATTTGGTGAAAATTTGAAATTTCAATGCAGCAATACTTAAATTTCAGGGAAAAAATAAGTAGGTGTCTATCTGACCACCTTAACCACAATAAAATGATAATATTTTTATAATATTTTAGATATAAGTAGAGGACTCATGTCTCAATGTGATGCATATTTGTTTGTAATTTTTTTCCAATTAAATAATTAATTATGAATTTTTATTACAACTTTTAAAAATATAAAAAACTTGTACCACCTTAACTTGGGCAAAACTTCATGAATTTTCTTTTTTCTTTTTTAACCCTATAGTATGCGAAGCATAGAATGTGATGCATGTTTTGGATCAAAAAAATGTGATAACGTTTGAAAGCTATAAATGTTTTTCAATTAGTCTATCAATTAAGACTTTAGTCATAATTTGAATAGAAAATGAATAATAATTACTTCTTAAATTCAAATTAAAACATAATTTATATTGGTGGAAAGATGAGAATATCCTTTATAAACCCTTTTCATTTCATCAATTTTGGGTTAAAAAAATTTCGCCAGCCACTTACCCATCATATTGCCACTTTTTGGCCCATCATGATCCTGCACATACCTGGTAGTCAAGGGAGCCTCACCTTGAAATTGGAACCCTTGATGGAAGCTCTTCTACTAGATTGAATCTTATATTTTAAGGTTTGATGAACAAGCCCACTTGATTGTAGAAGTGTGGACCTCATTCAAAAGCCTTATTTTAGTCCACTATGCCTGAGAACACCACCATGAAATAGTTATTAGCAGCTTGCATAACCTCCATATCCCCCTTTCAGTTCCAAGTGTGATAAGCCCATGATTCTAAGAAAGGTAGGGAGACATGAATTCCCATGAATTTGTAAATTAAAGCATGGTTACATAAATATTTGACATCATCTGCCACTGATTCTAGTTGAATAAATAAAATTAGGTGAGACAAACTCCTCTCTAGACGCTCATTTTCTTTTAGAGCTCAACGACCTTGGATTTGTGATGAGCCACCCTCATTTAAAGTATTGATTGAAAAAATAACCTCCTTGGAGTAGATTGATAGAGATGGTTCAACCCTCATTAAAACTTTAGAGGTCATTTTCTCAAACCCTCTTGAACCTTCAAATAACATTAAAAACTAGGAGGAAAAATTGATCAAGAGAAACCACACTCCACAACCCCCAAACACCTTCTCCAAACCAAGATAATCATCCAAATCCTCGACAACACCTTCCAAAGAAAATTCTCCATAACCCGATCCCCCACACCTATGCACAACCTCACCTAAAGTGCATGGTTTAGCTAAACACCCACAAAAACCCCCATACAAGCACTAAGAATAAACAAAAACAAAAACACAAAAGGATTTGTGGTCAACAAGAAGTTGATGGACCCTAACTCACGTAGTTAATATTCCTCACTATTGCACCCATCCATCCTCATAATTATAATTGCAAAACTAATTTATTTTATTAAGTAGACTATAAAATTATATTATTTTCTTTAAGTGTTATAATTTTTATTTAAGAATTATATATATAGTATTATAATGAAAGAATGTTTAAGAAATAAATGAAATTAGGCATAAATTTAAAGATAGAAAGAAAACATTGTTATAAAATGTATAAATGAAAAATAAATTAAAACTTAAGGTTTATACTTTTTTTAAAAAAAAAAATTAATTCTTCTATAATTTTTTTATTTTTTAAATTTGTTTTTTTAATATTTATTTTAAATTTTTGATATATAAATATATATTTTTTAATGGATATACTTTTATTAATATTTATTTTTTACATTTTTTATCATATAATCAAATGATCGATTAGCATATGATAACCATACTCAAATTATAAGACTTTATTCAAAGTTTTTATCAAATGTTCAGCCATATTGTAAAATTTTAGTCATAATTTTAAATATATGGTCACTTTAGTTTATAATATATTTGGAAATGGTATTATATTTATTGGATAATATGATTTTTTAGTATTGAACCATAATGATTTTCCAGCATCTCCACAACTATATCAAAAGTAAAAAATTATGTACAATCTTGCATCTAATTAAATATTAATTCTACTAAAATATTACAATAAAATTATTTCATACCTTTGAGGAAAAAATATTCAAGAGAATGACAAGCTGATGAGAAATAAGAAAAAATAAATGTATATCAATAATAAAATAAAATTTTGGTGGTATTTCATCTCATTGAATGAAGAAGAAAATTATGCCAAACCTTTTCAGTGAATAGAAAACTATTATTTTGCATATTATTTACCTGAATTTTTTCTTAGAACTACAATGCTAGTGGTATATCATGTGTTTTGAAAATATTTTTCTTTAACATTTCTCAACAAAGTGTCTAGTTTATAAAAACTAAAACTTTCCTTACTTCAAATAAGTAAAAGAGCTCTCTATTGTAAACACGTCCTTCCAAAAACTGTGTAATATATTAAATAATTACAAAAATTAAATCATACAAATACTTATTATATAATATAGTCATTATTTAGAACCAAAAATTAACCTTTATAGGAAAATATGTTGAGAGAGGCCACCAACACTAACACATCATTGGTAAGAAAATTGTAGCAAGAAACCATCATAACTAGAAAAAAATTTCTTACACAATTTTATATATTAATAAAAAATGAAGGATTTCATTCTTCAATTTAAAATTACTACAAACAATCTACAATTGATAGATATAATAGCCAATGAGTATCTGTCTTTGAAATATCATACTAATTTCCTTTGAATTATAATATTATAATATTTTCAATTATGATAAATACTTCAATGAATAGTGAATTTTAGAGTTTACCTCTAGCATTTCAATAAATTAAAGATGCATCCCTTCATAGTGCCCAATTCTTCATCCATGGAAATAAAAGCTTCAAAATTGTATCAACTTTACTCCTTTTCCAACTCATTCTTATCATGATCAGTGAAATTGTCCCTTGAAATGTTGCTCCATATGAAAATCCCAGTGATATCGTATGCCATGGATATTCAATTCTTTTCTTTTCTTTTTTAATTGAAATTGAAGGAGGAAGAGAAAAAAATTATGAACAAGAACAATTTTTGGGTAGGGTACATCCCCTAAATTTGGATTCCCCAAAAGAGAGGATTCTCCAAATGTGCTAGTTATATATCATCCTTGTGGTATACTTCCCAAAATATTGTTTTTTGATAAATCTAATGAACCCAAAGAACTTAGAAATTCAAGATCTATAGGGATTTGTCCTAAAAAATAATCTCTTGAAAGGTCTAATGACTCCAACTAACTCATTTCTCCCAAAATATTTGGATTGGTCTCATTCAAATTGTTCATTGAAATGTTTAGAATCCTCAAACCCTTTAAGCTCCCAAAATTTGAATCAATTTCTCCCTGTAGTTCATTATATGAGATATCTATGCATGTGAGATTAGAATGTATGTATGTGTGGTATCAATATATTCTTTCAAAATCATATCTAAACCATCATGATAAAATATTTCGTTACCAAAAGTGTACAATACATGACCATATTGGATTTCTATTGTCATTTCTTTTAACAATATAACTATGTGTAGAATTGAACCTGAGATATGATTGGAAGAAAGAAAAAAAAAATTAGAGGTTTGTTAATTGACCAAGCTCTAGAGAGATGCTACCTTTAAAATTGTTCTCCTTCATCATGAATACTCTTAGCTCTAAAATATCTTTTAAGTGATGTTGGTATTGCACCTCCAAATAAATTGTTCTCAATATCATGAACCTATAGCATTGAATAATTTTCTATTAAAGAAGTAAATGATTCTTTGAGATTATTATGATGAATATGTAATCAATGTTATTCACTTAGCTTACTGAACTCATGCGGTAAGATTCCCTCCAAACAATTATTTCCCAAATTTAATATACACAAGGCAGAGCATTTGGGCAAGCTCACAAGGATAACATTAGTTAAGTTGTTATTTGCAAGATTTAATAGATTGACTTGATCTAATCTACCCAAACTTGGAGGAATATTGTCATTGAGAAGAAATATTTCTATATTAGGAGATCACATTAATGAGATGCACCCACTCAATTAATTTCTAAACACATCTAAAATTTTTATTTGCATGCATATTGAATAGGGATAAATTTAAGAACCCACCCACCTCGGTGAAGGTGTAAAATATTGGTGAATCTTGTATACTTCTCGATAAAAATAATAATTTAATTGGCAATTTTTTTCATTTTTCAGGAAAAAGTTACTATTTTTGTGAATCTTTTCTAATCACTAGAAGTTTGTGGAAAATTTTGGTGAATTGCAATTTTTTTAATCGAATAAAAAAAATTCATTTTCCATTAAAACCCTTTTTCAAACCAATAAAATATTTACATTGGAAAATAAACATGATTTCAAAACAAAAAGATATTTTTTTTAGTGATTAAAACTTTTCTTCAAACCAAAAAAAATATTTTGATCAGTGAATTAAGCCTATTTTCAAATGAATATAAAAAAAAAGGTGAATTAAACATAATCTCAAACTAATAAAAATATTAGTGGCGAAATAAACTAGTATGCCAATGAAAAATCATACGTGGTTGGAGAAAATATCAAATTCTGGGACAAATTTTTCACACATTCAAATTCCTTCATAAAGTGTCTAGAATGGGGACAAGTGTCAACATATTTATTATGTCTAAAGCTAGATGTCAGTGCAAAATAATATAACCCATGATCATTCAATGATTTTTTTATGGATGGCTATAGTTGCATTCTAGAAGCAAATCTCTAAAGCACCAGACTTGCGAATTGAAACCTGCAGAATAACACTAGAATCATTAAATTTATTGAAATCAATGGTTGAGATTTTATTACTTAATAAATCACTTAAAGTTGTTACAACCAAAATAATATTTTATCATTGACAAGTGACTGGTAGTTGAAGGTCACTTAAGTTATGACTTAATCCTTTGGAGTCATCATGGTGACCAACCGCTTGACCTAGGCGAATGACAGATTTAAGAAATGAGTAGTCAAGATAGGGTGGGATGGGTCAACCTTGACCACTCCCTAATAGCTTACAGGGGACCCACCTACATCTCTCATCCCTCAATAGGGAGGTGGGGAAGTGCCATGTGGAATGATCAAAACTTTTGAAGGAACAATAACAAGGTGTGAAATATTAAGGAAATATTAAGGAACTAGTGTTAAAGCCTCTGCTACTAAAGGAGCGTTTTAAGCACATGTTTTAAAGGTAAGCAAGACATCTTAATCTGGTTCATCCATTTGGTCTGAGGGTTATGCACAAGTGAATGGTCTTAAGGTAAAGAGCAAACAAATGTGTAGCACCATATTTAATATAGGTCACTCCATGCCTCCTCATTGCTAAAAGTTGCACACGGGTTAAATCCAATGGGGATGTGGGGAGGCCAAAACATGGATTTTCTCACGAGTAACTTGGAATAATATTATCACTTTTTTTTGAAATAATATTGTCACATCAATGATTAAGGATTCAAGTGGTGAATTAAATGTTAAGTGTGAGCATTTGATGTCATACTCATTGTCTTCATTCTAACTTCTATGTATACTTCACCAACTCAGTGTTCTTCATATCAATTATAATATATTTGGCTTTGATTTATTTCTTCTCTATTCTCAATTTAACTATGATATTATGGAGCCTTCATGGCATGTCATGCTACCCAAATGTTTTTGGGAGAAAAGAAGGGATGATGCATACGACAAAAGGAAGTTGGGTATGGTTTTTATAATTCCTTCTTTGCAAGTTGAGGATGCTACAAGAATATTTTTCAGTAGGGAATGGCTTCAAAATAACCCTTGTGCTCTATATTTTGAGGTATCTTCGGATTTCTTTTCCAATTGCATGGACATTTTGCTTGATAAATATTTGGTGAAGATGCTAGAAATATATTATTTTCAGCCTTTCATTTACTCTATTTCTTTGTTGGAGTTGGCACTGGAGCATTACAATTTTAAAAGTGGGTTAGCAATTGTTAGTGGAATCTTCCAAAAAGTGGAATTGCATGCTTCTATAGCATAGGGTCTTACCTTGGTTAATATGAGATGGGGTCTGCTATGTGATACAAAAAATGAATCATTAAAGAGTCTAGAGTTTTGGAGGAAGGTTTTAGGTGATTCATTTTTCTTCTCTATTGTTACTTTGTTAAATTCAATTCACCTTCTACTCAAACACCCAATTGATGGCCTCAACTAATGTTACAAAATTTTTTAGTAATGAATTATTTGATGTGTCACATTTCTATATTTTATTGTACATTGCAACAATTCTTGTAATATGCATTTTGTGACTAGTTTTTTGTTAGGGTTAGTGGCTTTCTAGCCAGGCTAGCTATGCACTATGTACTTCAGTCTTTAGCAATAGCTACTTAAATTAAAATATTTTTTATGGCTCCATTCTTTTAAATCCTTTTTCCTCTAATCAATATAAAAAATGTGGCTTTTAAAACTAATAGTAATTATCAACATATAGTTCTAATCATAAGTGAGTGAAATTTATTGTGACTTATTATTGGAAATTGATAATGATTTTAGTAAAAAAAGCCATTTAATTCTCTTTTCGATGTGTTGAAGTACTCTACCTTTCATTTGTTCAATTCTCAATGTTTTTGAAGAAAGTGCGGTTGCGGTATTGTGGGTGGTGGTGCATATTACTGCCATATGAACATCCAAAGCAATTGATTGGATACCTTTATATTGAAAACTACACAATGTATTGTAGAATCATAGATGATGATCATTAATCTAGTGATCTAGTGAAATAATATTTTTAATTATTTCATATCATTTAAGTGGCACTAGCTATTTTGACAGCTTGTCAGCTTGAGGTACATACTATAGTTTACATGTATCCAATTTTCAATCAAATTAAACATTTTAATTATAGATGTAAGGCTTAAGTTACACGAATTGATTAAGTTGGTTTTTTGGTTTTCATAAATAACAATTATCATTATACTGATACCCAACCTCACACGTGACATGAGTCACAAGTAAATAGGGATTAGGCTAGTAGTGGCACAGGTAACCCATAAATAGGGATAGTGTGCACAATTGAAATCATTCATTGAAGGATGAAGGATTTACTATTGAGTGCAATGTTCTGAATTTTCATAAGGGTTTTCATTTTGTAGGGTTAATAAGGATTCAGGAAGGATATGATGTGGTACTATTGGGGATACTCTAAATTATCCAGCCTTTAGCTATGTAGTTATAGAGTAAAAGACCAACTTCCTTCAAGTTCAAAATGGGTGGAATTGGAAAGAAGTTGATCTAGTTAACCTAAATTTTGAGGCAAGTTTTGAACTAGGATGAGGAGCTCTAATGGCGATAAGTGTTATCCCAATACATGGAGGCTATGTGCAAAAGATGAGAGAAATTTTACTACTCCTCATCTTCTACACGACTCTGGTTCTCAAAGGGGATAAGTGCATTTTGTATCTTCACGGATCCCATTTCCCCAGCACGGTTCACCAGGAAAGCCCCATGCATTTATTTTGAGAGCACATGCTTTCCCAAGAAATTATCATGCATTTATTTTTAGTGCCCATGGTCAATTGGGAAATACCATGCATTTTTTTTAGAGTGAATTTTGTATTACATTGTCACCAACAATCCAGCAAAAGCTTGGTTCTTACATTTGTATTTATATTATGTAAATTAACATATTTTATTTATACAAAATAGGGGCTTGACACTTGCATGCTCTACTCAACTTTAAAAGGATATTTAATAATGTGACATTGTAATTTAGTTGTAATAAAATAAATGGTTGTGTTGTGTTATTCTTCATTATTCATTTATAGTAAAAAATTATTTTTTGAGTCTAGTATCTGTGAATCTATTCAAATCATTTTTTTTTTCTTGAAGAAATTAAGTATTATCTATTTATGAAATAATTGCATGCAAATTTAAAAGTAAAATATAAAACAATACAAATGAAAAAAGAAATTTGTCATCAAATTGAAAAAAACATTATAAACACTAAAAGTTGTCACTCTTGTTAGGGTTTACCAAAATTTTATTGATTTCTAATTTGTTGTTGACCTTCTCCCCCAATTTCTGGTATCATTATTCATTTTATGGGGTCTTTTGCAATGTTAAGTTACCGATCCCTTGGCCTTGATGTCAATCATAGGGCACTAAAGTTTAAAACAACTTTAAAACACATGTTTATTGTTTATATCATAAATTACTCAATCATTTAATGAACATTTGATGTATGGTTCTAGCTGCATTCTAGAATGAAATGCATAGAGTGTAGGCTTGTGAACATAAACCTCTAGAATCATCCTATAACCATTAGATTTACAAAGATCAATGGTTTAGAATTTGCTATCAATGCAGGACATCCATGTAATAATTGTGTAGTCTAGAAGCAACACATTGGCATTTCAATGTTTCATTCACTTTAATTTTTCATTGATCTCCCCCAGTTCTCGGTATAATTATTTAGTTTATTAAGTCCTTTGTAATATGAAGTTACTGACCCCTTGGCCTTGATGTCAATCCTAGCGCAATAAAGTTTAAAACAACTTTAAAACAAATGTTTATTGTTTATATCATAAATTACTCAACCATTCGATGAAAATTTGATGTATGGTTGTAGTTACATTCTGCAATGAAATGCACATAGTGCTAATCTTGCAAACTTAAACCTCCAAAATCACCCAATAACCATTAGATTTACAAAGATCGATGTTTTAGAATTTGCTTTCAATGCAGGACTAAGTTTGGCTTCTTTTAAATGTTGTCATCCATGTATTAATTATGCATTTCTAAATGTTGTCATTCATGTACTAGTTGCATAGTTTAGAAGCAACACATTGACATTTCATTCACTTTAATGTTTTAAAAACATCACTTTCTACTACTAAGTGATTAATTTTTAAGTGAGAGGATCAACACACAGGGAGATTTCAATCTTTATATTGCTCATTGTAGTGCACAACCTTGTTCTGGGTTCCACAGTTCCACTTCCAAAAAAGCCATTCTAGTTTCCATGACTTCCAGCATTAATCTTTTCAAGAATAAAAATATCGTTAAGTGAAATAATTCTTGTGGCTATTTCATCATTTGACATTTCTTAAAATCTTATTTTGTCAAGTTTTGAAGTTTGGGTTTAGGGTTAAGAGACTTAAGAATTAAGAAAAGTTAAGGAGGACTAATAGGGAATTCACAATTTCACATTGTATAAGAATATCTACCACTAATGCCATTAGAGAAAAATTGGATACAAAAATACATTATGCAAAATTTCCTAAAACCTCGTGTTTCACTTCAATAAATACCAAGATATTTGTGATCCTGAAATCTATGACAGTACCTCATAACTTAGATTTTCATCTCAGAATAAGATTGAAAATCAAATGCAAGTTAATAGTATCAGTGCACCATGGGTAACTAGATTAGGATGCATCATCTTACATGAGGTTTTCCCTTTCCTATAATTTATCATGGTCTATGCCCAAAATTGTGATGATAACAAAAGAGAAATTATTAATAAAGACAACAAAGAAGAATTGTTATCCATTAATGCAAAAAAACTTGGAAAAGTGTTGGGGTTTACAACATAAGAATTTGGAAACATCCACATTGACCTAGAAAAGCTTGCTAGTGATTATGAAGTAGTGCATGAAAGGGAGAAAAACTATTTCATAAATGAAATAGTTCTAGATAACACACAAGTTAGAAATAAATTGAAAGGTAATCATAATCCTCCTTATGATTTTGATATTTTTAGACCATGGGTTCAAGATACTATTTCCATGCTAGCATTTTTCCTTAGACTGGATAGAAATTGGGAAGTGGGTGAAAGCCTTCTTGAAAAGGTATATAATATCCATTATGGTGTTCCACATGTCAAATATAATTTTATTGAGCACTTTGTAGAATCTATGCATAAACAATTTTAAATGATTAAAGGAGGTTCCACCAAGACATTTAGGTTCACAACCTACTGGTGCTATTTTTTTCTATTCAAATTTAGAGGAATGTTTGAGACCAACAAGCTTCAGATTCAACCCTGTAGTAATGTTTAGGAAAAGAAAATTGCTCCAGTATATGATTAGACCATTTAGATAGGGATGCATGATTCTTGAAGGAAATACAGTCATTTTGTAGACTAATTTTTGGCTCCATTGCATCAAGCAATTATAAATATTGTAATGCCTAGATTTCCTATGTCATGTAGAAATTGTATTCAACTAGGAAAAGAAATACAATTGGCTAAGGGTCAAACCACAATAGTGGTTTACAAATTTTATGAGGAAGGAAATTTTATTTTTCTTCCTTTCCCCAAACTCAATGGGTTTGGTTGAACCACCTTTGATGTTCGACTAAACCGCCAAAACATAAACAAAAAATTAATATTTTAAGGGGTTCGATTGAACATGTGTTTTTTTTTCACTATCACTAACATAAAAAAAGAACTTGTCACTATCATGTTTTTTTTTTTACTTTCCCTGTGCTCTATGTGTGTGGCAAACGATGAATGTGAATAGAAAACTGTGAACAAACTCAACTTCATCTCTCCACAGTTCATCAACCCAACTTTCATATCTCACCAGGTTTGTCAAATTCAAATTTCATAGACTTGAAAATGTGTTTGTTTATTAAATTTCTAAACCCTAAATGCAATTTTTTTCAAATTTATTGAATTGAAACTACATTTGTTTGAAACTTTCTAAATCCTTTTCAACATACGCTATTTCTATGATACATTTCTACTCTATCAAAAAATTAACATGCCATGTCTATGCTTCCACATTTTGTATACATTTCTACCAGGGCACCTCCAATTTATTTGAGGCATTATATCAAACAGTTCATGGTAATTTTTGATGGAGTATGATAGAAAGTGTTTCCATTGTATGAACCCTATATCAAACAATTCATTAACAAATTTATTTGAGATATTATATCAAATAGTTCATGGTAATTTTTGATGGAGTATGATAGAAATAGTGTTTCCATTGTATGCACCCTATATCAAACAGTTCATTAAAAAATCTATTTGAGAAATTATATCAAAAACACTATTTCTATCATACTCTGTCAAAAACACTATTGGAAATTTATTTGAGGCATTATATCAAAAAGTTCATTAACAAATTTATTTGAGAAATTATATAAAATAGTTCATGATATAAAGTTTAGGGTGCATACAATGGAAACTTGGATAAAATCTTCATATTTTTCCTTTGAGTCTTATGACATTACTCCAAAAATGGTTGGTGAACTAAATGTATGAATCAAAGAATAAATTTAGAGGAAAGAAACTAGATTGTTTGAATGAAATATATAATAAGTTAGTTCTATTAGGATTAGAAGGAATGGAGGTATTAGTAAATTTTCTAGTATTATGAAAATATAAAAATATGTCCACTTTACTATATATATATTTAAAACTATTCTTCATATATCCATGTTAAAACTATTAAAAATTAAATTACATAAATCAATTTTAAATTTGTACAAAGAAATAAATGACTTTGACTAAGAGTGAATATTTAAAATATAGCTATCCTCTTTGCAAAATCCAATTTGATTTGAGATATTTATGGACAAAAAATATGGATGAGCATGAGGTAAGTAAGAAATAATAACCTTAATTTATATCTTCCTTCATCAAATAATTTCACGTTTAAAGATGATAATAACATTTCTCCCTACTCTAAATTCAAATGGTATTGCTTCTAAGATGATAATAATTGAAAAAGAAGAAAATAATCATTATGAAAATCAAGTACCATTGATAAGTTTTAAGAGATCAAATAAAATATTCAACAACAAAAGAAAAAAGAGAAATAGTTAATGCTAAAGAAAAAACTACAACCAAGCTACTATGTTAATAAATTCTCCTCTTATGTAGTCTTCATTTCCCTATAAATTGTGGCCTCCTTGTACAAATTAGCTATTGATCACCATAGTGAAACAAATTTAACATTTTGAAATGGTTAAACATTATTATTATTTTTATTTGTATAAGTATAATTATTATGGGTTCATTTCTCCTCTCCCACTCTTCCTAATAAGGTTCTATTTTACAAGCCTCATATAAATGTTAGGGTTCTAACTTCTAAAAATTGAATAGTGTCAACTTAATCTCATTATACAATGCTCCCCTAGTATTAATGGGGCCAAATTTTTATCTATCAAACTCGGCTATGTTTACATTGAATAAGAATTTAATACCTTTATCTCGATACTTGAACTAAGATATCTTGGCTCTAATTTTAGTTCTTCTATCTAAAAATTATTGGTGACATATCCATTCGTGTTTAGTTTAAATCATTTATTATTGCAATTAATTATTACAAGGAGATTCTTGAAGCTTGTATTCCATCCCCACCATTTTTATTCTAAATATTTGACATTTTTCTTTCAACTTAAAGTCTAAATTTTATCCTTAATGCTATACATATTTTTCTAGGATAACACATATTCATTATATTTCACTAAATGTGTTCAAGCATAGAAGAAAAACCTTCAATATATCTTTAAGATAACTTTGATACCATCAAGATAATCCCACCTTTCATTGCATTAATATCAAGATTAGCTAACCCTTCCTCTTTACATGCTTTTCAATTAGAGTATCCTCTAGTAAAAATAGAAACATTAATAGTGTGGTTATCAAAGAGTGTCTAGGGATCCACACATCACTATTATTAATAAATTATGAGATCTTGTAAGAATGTTTATGGAAGAAATAACTATCTAATAGAGAATATAATGTATTAGTACATATCTAACTATTACATATTTTAAATAAAGCCCCATTAAAATCTATCTTATTGCCATTTAATGAGTCAACTAGGTTCAAATTATTTCCATCTTATTTGTAACACCCCATCGTGCGAACCCCAAAGGATAATTAAACAATAATTACTGCACAATTTTTTTTTTAAAGATAACATAACATACATGTAATACACATTAAGTCATGACCTGAATTTCATTTAAGTAGATTCACTAACACATACATCCCTTGGGGTACACGAGGAGTCATTACGTGACTTAGATCCACACAACGACAATCAAGAATAAAAGCCAAAGATATAATCCATAACAAAGTAAACATTAACAAATGTAACACATACATGATATATAATTGATAAGAAACCATTTGTGTACGAAAATACAACATATACATGATTACCTCAACACATTGAATAACAACTGCCATGGCCATTATCCACACAAGGTTTAATGTTACATTACAGTACAATGTTCAAGAGGTACAATGATACAAAATTGTTTCCAAATATGAACAGAAACCATACAATAAGATAACATGATACAACTGAAAGATGAATACACAGTATCATAATTGGCTCCAAGACGGATACAACTCTGGAGTCACCGCAACTAGCACCAATCTGCACCTCTCGATCCTCAACTAGGAACCCAATGGGGTGCTTAGCACGTTCCACCCGACCATGTGGGTCTGAAGACCCACCCCCCATGCTAAGGAGCTAACAAGAAAGAGTCCTCAAGAAAGAACATCCAAATAGGGGACCACAAGACTCAACATCATACAAAAGTATCATAAAACTCAAGGATTATAATCAACAACCTTCATGAGTCAACATAAAAATATAGAGTCATAAATCTCATCACATTAATCAAAGCAATAATCCAATAAACAAGTAACCAAAGGATGATCATGAAACATTTCCTAATCAACTAAAATAATAAACATAATACAATTCCAGAGGCAATAAGGAAACAAGGCAAATGGGTGTCAAGTGGAGAGTGTCATCACATAGCTCTCATGGGATCTCCTGGCCCTTCCTCCAACTTGAGGCGTCGGCACCCATCTATGGATCTCCTGGCTCTTCCTCCTACTTGAGGCGCCGACATCATAGGGTAGCTCATGCGGAGCCAATAACCTCTCATGGGGACAAGGTTACGACTTTGCCAACCACGACCTTCTCAATCTATCATTAGTCTATAATAGCCCTAATGCATAGACGAGGCATCCAATATTTATTATCTTGTGTGTTTTACTACCCATCCCCCTAAATTCTATTTTTAGGTTATCACTTGTTTAACTACTCTTACGTGGGTTCTCTTGTGCACTTCCTCTTAACCGAGGCGCCAGCCGCCACGAAGAGCCACTCTCCCTAGAGACCCAACAAACATCAAAACCAAGGGTTGTACCATCATAAATTAAACATAGAATCACAACATAAAATAATGTGAGGCATTACCCATCTCGCTAACAACACATAATAAAAATCTCAACAATTCTCGTACAACCCTTTTCAAAATCATGATACCAAAACACTTCCCACATCAAGGGCACATAAAGAGAGAACATTAACTGACAATTCAGCTCAAGCCTCTGGAAGCCAAAAAGAATGAAAACCCACAAATGAGGGTAAAATGAAGCAACAAGAGTTTTTCCCCAATAATTCCAACACAAGGATAAAATTTCTCTCAAATCTGAGATTAACTCAGAAAAGCCACACAAAGAAAGTTTCATCAAACCCCATCCACAACTCAATCAACCCTAAAACACAATTACAATCCACATATCAACAATGGTGTCACCTTGAAAGAGATTCACAAAAGAAAATTCAACCTTTAATTCAAAATAATCACTCAAAAACCAAAAGCCACCAACTAGGCATTCCATGGGAGACCTCAATTTTCTCCTCACAAGAACCCTTAGTGTGGTACGTAAACCACCTTCATAAAATCAACAACATGGCAACAACAACAATTATCTATTCACATTCTCAATCTAAACAAAACCAATCTACTCAACAAACAAACCAATTACAATCTCAAAGTTCTAAATAACTATCCATATAAGACCCTCATTTATTAAAGACTTGGATTGTCATAAAGTATCTCCTCACTAACAATCTAAGTGAAATAATTAAGAACGAAATCTCAATTCAAGAACAATTTATTTCGTCCATGCAAATTTATAAAACTACCAAAATAAAGACAAATAGAGTTTACTACAATACTTATCCATGACCAAAGGTGCCAATTAATTCTAATATACACAATTCCACTATTAAGGAGTTCAATACAACCACCCATTACAAGATTACCAGATGCAACCATATAACTAAACCCCTCAATGATCCCAAAAGATAAAATATACCATTTCCCTCTAACCATTACTCCCCTAATTAATCAATTTAACTTAACCACTAGATTAAATAACTAACGAAATGTAACTGATGTTCCAACCACAAGTACTTATTCAGGACTACTATATCAATATTGCAACTACCAAGTGTTGACTTCTTAATAAATTATTAGACTAATATAATTCACTAAGTAAATTCTTCCCAAACCAAAAACCAACATACTTTTCTTATTATGCCAAACACAATAAAACATACATATAGATACTTTTATAATCACTTTAAGTTTAAATAAAGATCACACACACATGAAATCAGAAATTATAAATATTCAAGAATGACATACTCTTTTTCCTAGAGTGATAATCATATTTGACCTACAGTGATGATCATATTTGACCTATATTCTCTTGGTCTAACCTTATCTTTTATAGAGGGTAAAATTATACATCTATCACGATTATAAATTACAAATACTAATGATCATAAACCATTTAGAGCAAATGAGTAATCCAAAAGATATAAATGTATATATAAAATACCTACTTAAGTTTACAATATTCAACATTTATTAAAACTCGTTAATTGAATTATTCTTTCCTTAACAACTTCCTATAGATTTCAAGTGCTACAACTGCGCTAGATTGACAAAGGACCCGGAGAGGCTATTCAATTTACTATGCCTTTGCAAGTCTAAAAGTTGCAGCTGTGAAAGGTGGTCAATGGTTTCAGGGAGGCTATTTAATTTTGTACAATGCCTCAACTCCAAATGTTGTAACTAAGGCAGGTTGTCAAGCATATTAGAAAGTGAATATTGGAATTTGGAAATATCACCATCTACTTGCATTATTATCAAATCTCAAATGTTATCCACAAGACGGAAGGGAAGGAGAAAGGTGAGGTGCAAATACGTGACTTAAGAGTAGGAGAAATAATGTACAACTTTTCTTTTTTTGAACTAGACACATTTCAGTTTGGTGGCGAGTTTCCAGAGATGTGCTCAAATTTGAAGTTTGAAGTTAAACTTCACCACGATCAAAGGTAAGCTCTCGTACAATGACAATATTTATTTTCAAGTATAGCAACTGCGATAGATTGACAGCAGAATCAAGCGAGTTATTTAAATCTATAAACTTCCTATTATATTCAAGTGCTATAGCTGAGACAGGTTGACAATGGATCAGAGAGATTATTTAAACTTCTACAACATTCTATTTTCAAGTACAACAAATGTGGCAGGTTTCCAACGAAACTGGGAGGCTATTTTTACCTCCACAATCTTCTATGTTCAAGTGTTTCTACTGAGACAGGTTCCAAAAGAACTGGGGAGTTTATTTGACTCAAGCACCCTACCATGTCAAAGTACCGCCACTGCCACTGGTTGCGAAAGGAAACAGACGATTAAACCAAACCATGGCAATGGATTCGATTAGAGGAAACACAAAGGGATACAAGGAAGAAGCTTAGAAACTTCCAGCCATAAGGAAATTTGGCTTTTGTACGCATATTCTTCACTATACAGGTTGTGAGGATAAGAGCAAGCAAGCAACGAATGTCAGGCATAAGCACTATGAAATACATAACATTGAATGCCTTGGACCTGAAATCGCAACTCAAGCGTCAATATCAAGCATTGGGTACATCTGTTGAATTGAAATTGAATTTTATAGTATGCAGAGAATCAAAACACAAGGATACGCTTCATGTGCAAGGGATATACCATAAAAGGATACAAAGAGAGCAAAAATGAATATCATACTACGTTACAGAGTACAACTTTTACTGCCATAACGAAAGGATATCTACAGCTATGACCGAAAATTTTATCAAATAATCTAATGTCCGCATACACCTCTTGATCGATTACCATTTATAAGGTGGAATAAACAATGGAATTAAATGAGTAATAATGATGATTCTAACAGCCGATAATTCCTAGAGTGTGAATTAACATGCATATGGTACCAAGAGGGTCGAACACCAATGGTAGAGATGGGGTTTCCAAGAGATAAGGATTGAAGTAACAACAAAAGAAAAGAAAAAAGGAAAACAGATTAAGGTATGAGAATCCTGAAAGGACACAATGAAAAGGCCAAAGAAGTCAAGGTGAAAACCATAACCGTCAACCCAAGGAAAATCTAAACTAAAGAATGTCATCCCAATTTTTAGTTAGCAAGGAAAGGGAGTCGATCAGAACTAGAGGAGACGTAGAAAATAACCCATGGAAATCAAGGTAAGGTTATGAGTTGCATAATCGCACAGAGTGCCCGGAAGTGATCCAAAACTTTGAGCAGGTATAAGAAGGGTTGAATGTTGCGATGTTATATCAAATGGTTTTGAATCAAAAAGGGAAATTAGTTAACAATACCAAATAATCATTCTTAAGCCAAGTCGGCTTCCAATATAGCTTCCAAATCTCTAACTGGTATAAATGTAATGGCTCACATGCAACGAGAAACCCAAAATAGAATTCAAGCTAAAAATTCATATTAAGCAACTATACCAAAGACAATGAAATCATACCCCTGCAACATCTGACTACTCTAGTGAAAACATAAGTGTATAGGAATATTCAACAATCCTTTGACCTGATAAATAGCCATTTCCTCATTCCTCCACAGTCCAGAGCAACGAGTAGAAAGCTATGACTTCTACAGGTATAGCTTCAACTGGTATGAAGCTCCCAGCCAACCTTCATGCCTCTTGGGATTGGTAACACCAGAGACATAAGAGCTCTTCCCCGCTGCCCTCCTTCTACCTATGCCGTATTAGGAGCTATGGAACAACATCCCCCTCCCCTCCTTCATGGGGAAGAATATATTAGTTTCCCAATTATTCTTGCAGAGTCCCCACTTCTTTCTTCGAATTCCCCCTGAAAAGTGGCTTTCTTTCCCTTTCTTTCTTCTTTTAAAAAAAATATCTAATAAAACTCTCACCAAAATGGCAAGATTCATTTAAAAACAACAAAAAAGGGCAAGATTCCCGATCTACGATTTGATTGAAGTCATGCATGTGCATGATTTATTTCTTTTTTTTTTTTTTTCTATTCTCTCATGCTTTAACATTAGTTCGGAAATATTTTCATCAAGATTTATTTAAAATGACCTTATCTTTCCATTTAATTAATTAAAGTCTCACAATACCCAAATTCTCAATTATTATTAAATGAAATTTAAATGGTATTTATTTATTTATTTATTTCTAACAATTCAATTTCATTACTTATAAACATTTACTTTCCATTTCAAGAAATTGATTTGTTTTAATTATTATTATTATTATTTTAAATTCTAAATTTATAAGATTATCATGCAAGCAAATTTTAATTTAACTAATTGATTTATCAAGGCCCTATAAAAAAAAATATTAAGTTTCCTTCATAAATCCAATCATACATCCATAATAAAACAACCAAATCAACAATGATATAACACCATGACCGCTTACCTAAATGTCCAAAAAGGACTGATACGGAGGGGCATTACATTATTCCCCCAAAATTCATCACCTTTACAACAAAACTTGATTTCATCTAATTTATCTTATTTATTCTCAAATCATATTAAAATCACCACCTTAAAATCTAAGAAATATTTGGTAATTTATTTATTTTATCTTCATTTAGAAAGGGGTGTGAAGGGGATTTAGAACCTTTTAAAGTTTCTTTCAAAATAACTAGGAAGGTTTTATTCATTTCCTTTCTTGTTGCTTTTAGGATTAGTGTTATGAATTTTGTGCCTTATTCTTATATGAACTTATTTAGCATTTCCATGATATTTTTATATGGGAAAGGTCAACATATAATGAGGTAGACACTTTCCATTTTTTTATTCCTTAATTAGGTCTTTCTAGGGAAAGTTTTAGTCTTTTCGAACACCTTACAAAAATAATGTGAGTACCATTTGAGGCCTTGTAGGGAATTAGTTTTGAGTAGTATATATATGCTTTGGGAGCCTAATAAAGGATTATTCAGATTATTTTATATATTTGAACCCATACTATTAGGTTCCAACTATCTTCTTTCCTCACATTTTTACCTTAATATTTTTCTTTGAGGGATCTAATATAGGTGGAGGTGTTATTTATTACTTTGAGAATATAAAGGGTAAGTTATTATTATAGAATATCATGTTAGGTCATTAGGTCATTTATATCATGGATTAAGGGGATTTTTAAGAGAATGGTTTAAGGGGATTAAATTTACCTAGAAATTTACCTTTTTGTGTATCTTTTAAGTTTATTTTTTAGTATGTACATGTATTAAAATTACATAGTTAGATTTTAATTTTTGAAATTTGTACATGCTCAATTTGAATGATGTACATGTTTATGTATCCTAATTTTTATTTTAAATAATCATACATTTAATTTAAATATTTCTTGTAATTCTCAACATGTATAATATATAGTTTTTAATATGTTTATTTATAATTTAAACATAGATTCTTGAAAGTTAATTTTGTACTTATTCGTATATTTATATATATGTACATTCACCTTTATATCATGGATGATTTTCATGTCAATGATTTGATCAATCCCCCACATCCACCCCCTCAACCTCAAGACCTTCCACCTCCACCCCTTCCACATCAAAACCCCCCACCTCCACACCCAAGATCTAATGAGGCTTGCTTGCAAGCTCGGATCAATGACAATCTAAGATCCATTGAAGAAAAAATTAATAAAATTTTAAACTCATTTATGCCACCTCACCTAATGCATTTTTCATCTTTGATGCAAAAAAATGTAGATGTTGTTAGGTCTTTGAACCAAATCCTAAGGTAAACAAGGCTCCATCTAATCCTTATGCATTTTGTTCAACCTTGCCTTCGTCTAAAATTCCTAAACCTATAAAATACATAGTTATCTACACATGACAACATGGTGAAAACACAAGAAAATCCTATAGCATGACATGTTGAACCCAAATAACCAAATTTAAAAATAATTTAATCTATAAGTATAAATAATTTGATGGTAGAAACTTTATACATATAAAAATATGATAAATGTGTGATTATTTTTCTTTCCACTCTATAATTTTTTGATGTGCTTGGCTATATAATTGAGATGATTCACTCATAATGTAATGATAAAAATTTAGTATGTACGAAAGAAATATTTTTGAGACATCAAACTACCATTCTACATAACTCTCACATGGAAATAAGAATATTATTTTATTTTAACTAAAGAAATTGTGTACTCTATCTTGAAAATTACTAATTAATTTTGAATTATATATACTTATAATTTAAAATAAGAGCATCCTTTGTAACATGGAATAGATAGGTTAATTTTAATGAAATAAAATATGTTTTTATATTAAGAAAATTTACAAATATATGGAACTCATACATTGAGAAATAGACTAAGATGTAACTCTGTATGAGAATTAAGATGCTCGAATAATTTATATACCTTCTTTCAATAATTAAAATTAGAGATTAATACTTGGATCATATTTTATACCCACCTCCCAATGACCTCTTGGAATGGATGCATGTAGATGGAGAAGGATTTCAAAAGGCTCATGGTTCTTGTGGACCCCTCAAAGGCATGATATATAACACATGAACTTTATTTATGAAATTTGGTCTTTAGTTGTTGGCTTCTAGTATGAATGTTATCTATAAGGTGGAATTCTTAGTTGAGACTCTCAATCTTCCATTGTTGGTTTCTAGTGTGATTATACAATATGCTCGCCAAACTGTATTAATTTCTAATGTTAATTATTCAAAGAAGGTTTTGTTTCATAAGAAGAGACCTATGTTTACATATTCCAAGGCATGTTATTATCCACAATGCATGACACTTGTTCACATCTCTACCAAGTTCTAAATAGATATAGATTTTCCATTTCCATGGAGGAGATTGATGATTTAAAAATAAAATATCATGCCATTTCTTTCTTGAGAAGTCATGTTTGCATTCATGATTTTCAACTTCCATCTTCATCCAAAAATAAATTTTGTTATCGTTATGTGCTTGATATTAACAAATTAAAACCTTCATTTGAGCATGATCACCAACACAAAGGTAAACGAGTGGAAACAAAAGAAAGTTTGGTTAATAACTTTCAGCATGTTGGTGGAAAATCTGCATCTTTTTGAAAGTGGCTTCCTAGCTTATCATTCTTATGTTTAGTAAGGTTTTGTAATCTCCACTATGTTATGTATTCAGGTCACGGGTATATCTAGTATGATGTCTTCTTTTGGGTATTTTGGGTGCATAAGAGAATGTTCATATGTATTGATGTATTCAACCAATGTGCTTTTGTAACATTGTAATCAGACAATGGTCATTTGTACTAGGACCTCACTGGTCTTTTTGATATTTTGCAAAATTTGTTACTCAAACTGCAACTAGGGGTTTTCTTGCTAGTTCTTTCCCACCAGTATGTCTGCCTGAACTAGCTATATGTAAAATATTATATATAAATAAAATTATAAGTGGTCTCCCACTTTTTCTTAAAAAAAAAAAAGTTCTTGTAAATGTCCACAACTTTTTCCCTGACACAATTGCTATTTCTTAAAAGATTTCTTATGATTTTTCATAATGTTGGTCAATACTTTATTGTAAATATTCTATACTCATTGATGAGGGCACAACCTGAGACTTAGAAAATAACCCACAAACAAGAGAATAATTTTATTATTCAGAAAATGGAGCTTCTTACATGCAAAGGATCTCAAATCCCCAAGTTCTACAACAGCAAATTACAAAAAGCTACAGAATAACCCTTTCGCAATATGCGAGCTTGTCCCTCAAAAGCCACCCAAAAATTAGAAACCCGCCCATAAATAGAGATCCTCATTAGTTTGGAGCCAAAACAACATTAAAATTTGAGTTTAGGCGGTTTGGTGCCGAAAATTACAACTTGAAGTTCAAATTTCAAAAGAACATTTGCAATTGTATCTTCTAGAAAGTGTGCCAACTTCCTAGGGCCATAACTTTTGATCTGAGACTCTGATTTGCGAACCGTTTGAACCGTTGGAAAGGTCTCGAAGTCAATAACGTGCTTGAAATTAGCTACACCAATTTCGGCAAGTTTTGGGGCCATTATGGGAACTCTAAGTGCCTCAAATCTAACTCAGAAGATTTGCAGGTGCAAATCCGGGAAACTAAAACTGCAATATCTTTCAACCCAGGAATAGAAAATAAAAATCATAAATTGGGAATTTCATTATGATGAAAAGGGTATCCAAAAATGTAAAAACATTTAAAAACTGAGAAACTTGAAATTTAACTATTTTTGGGTGATGCAAGATTGCCCTTACACCACTGGATGCTCCTGCATCACTCATGCTCTTAAATTTCATAAGAATATGTCATAAGAGGGTTTCATCTTATAAAGCTATAATAATATTATATGCTCTTAGAACATTTTAGACACCTCCCTTGAAGCATTCAACAAATGGAAAATAACTACCAACACAAAGTGAGATGCCTCATTTCCTAATATGAGGAAAAAATAATAAATCAAAATATTAGGATGCAAGGTTGACCCACCTTTCCCAATACTTGGCTAAGTTTATCATCTATTGAGGAGTGGATCCCAACAACAATTGTGCTTAGTGCTTACTACTAATCCAAGGAATACCTATTCATTTTTTCTTTATTGTATGCCTAATGACTCCTCATCTCAAGTTAAATTGTGGGAATGGATTTTTATGCCCTCCCTATGACAAAATGGCTACAAGGAGGTGAATATGATATGGTGGAAAACCAAGATACAAGTTGGTTTAGTTCTCATAAACTCTCTAAAAAATAATTGAATTCCTACATCCTAACTAGAAATACCATGAGGGGTTTAGATCTCATTTTAGACAAAAAAATATTCTTATACTGATCACTAGTTCACTTGGACCAACTAAAGAGATGGTGAACTAAGGGAAATTTAGTTGTATTGATAGATTTAAACTTAGTTATTTCTCTGTCCATTGTCCCCTCTCCACAAAACACCCTTATTTAAGTAGATTCTATTAAACCTATCTCACATATCACCTCCCAATTCTTTAAACTTTTCAAACTTCTTATTCCTCATACCTAATAATCCATCCTTCAAGCTCAACACTTCCCACCTCAATCAAATTGATCACCTTGCTTCCCTAATATCCCTTTGGTTGATGTTCCTAGACCTCATCAAAATGGTAAGTGGATACAATTGTGGAATGATGGGATTAAATCTATTGGACTACCTTACTATGATCTTACAATAAGAATATGGCTAGAAAGAAATCTAGAATGGAAAAAAAATGGATCCAAATAGAAAAAAAAAAACTTGTTTTGGCCTTAGCACTTACTAACAACTTTTCTACAATGAGTGGTTGCTTCTGTTGAAATAAAACTTAGAAGATTTGAACTTAATTGTGGTAGAGGATCTCAATTAAGAGATAGGCTACATTGGATGAAAGGATATAAGGGATACAAATTATTTTTTAGTTGGATTAGTGAGATATTTATAACAAATATGCAATATATTTAATCATATAATTATTTTTGTAATAGAGATGAATAATTAAATAAATTCTATAACAATATATATAAGAGTAAGATATAAGAATTAAAATTAAATATATTAATAACAAATAGTGATACTATTATTGAGGGTAATATAAAGGGGGGTTGTCATACTAAAATAAGTCGCAAATAAAATCACCTGAGTAAGAAAAGTATTTTATTGATACCAGGTCACTAGGATATCTACTGATCATGTAGGTTAGTATTCAATGTCCAGACATTCCTGATCCATGCCATTTTTAGCATAGTGGACCACCATGGATCGTTTTAGTATAGTGGTTGGCATCCCTACTCCTACACAACCTGATGCACTTACAGGAGATATGGCACACATGACTCTGCATTGTTTGGCTGAGGAAGGTTTTTTGGAGGCATATGCCCACATTGCATCAGACAATGGGATTGGTATAGAGCATGTTAGAGATCATTTGAGATGTAGAGGTCATTTAGTTCCAAGATCCCATCACTCTTAGTCGAGCACTAGTGCACATCACGATCCACTTACAGTTCATTTGACAGTAGCACAGACTATGGGTTTTAATAATATGTTGATTAGTTATGGTTCATCATCACCGATGCCATCTCACCTTCATAGTCCTCTAAATTCATCATATCTGGCATGACATGGGATAGATTAGATGGATACAGATGTTGATCCATCGCTTAACCATTTGGTGGATATGGTGGAGGCGATCATTTTAGAGGACTTAGGTCATCTGATATCAAATTATGTGCATGTATGTGTGCATGTGCATGTTTCAATTTTTTTTAACTAGATATTCATGTAAGTTGATATATATATGTACATATATTGTTACAGGTGTACACACCTCATATCACTCCTAGCCTTGGTCCAGATCATGTGCATCATCAATGTGACTTTGTGGATGAATCTGCTACCATTGGACATGTGATTTTTACATTTTTATATAATCACATGTGTATATGTACATGCAATATTTATGTATGCATAGATTTAGATTGATATTTAAAAATACAAGTTCATTTTAAAATAACTTTCATAAAATTTATTTAATATAAATTATATGTATTTAACACATCTTGTACACAATTTTATTTGCAGGGCTCAACACATCCATCAGAGCAGGATCATTCTCATTCATATGGCCATTCAACTAGGAGTATACATTCATATTAGACCATGCACACTAGATTTATGATCTTTACCACATGTATTTGATTATATGATGATCTTTAGTATTTGAGATTTAATGATCTCTAACTTACATTTGCTTATATGATATACATACATTTTCTTATTTGTTGATCTTTAGTATTCAACATTTGATGATCTTTAATTTACATTTTTCTTATATGATATGTGCATATATTTTCTTATATGATATATACATACATTTTCCTCTTTGCTTATAATATGTGTTATGTTTATATGTATTGAATCCCTTTACATGTATGTACATGTGTTTTCTTATGGTTTAAACATGTTTGTAACACATAATATATGTATGCATTTTCTTTAAATATTCAATATACATACATGTTTTCTTATTTTATGATCTCTTACAACTTACATTTCCTTATAGTCAATATACATTTGATCTCTAATAGAATTTTAGGGAAATCAATGCCACTTTATAATTAAGTTCATTCATGTTGATCACAATAAATATTTTTTTTAAATGACTTAAGCAACATGAACCATTGAGTTGAGAACAAGATATAATCTTTTTGAAAAGTAACTTGAAATTCAATTCAAATATAATTAAGAAAATTTTATTCAAATTATACCTCTATTATACATTTTTGAAAACTAACTTGAAATTCAATTCAAATATAATTAAGAAAATTCAATTCAAATTATACCTCTAATATACATTTTTGACACTTTAACAAAATTCTAAAATTACTAGATATGTTTTGCATACCTATGAATTAAATAACAACAAACTCCACAATGAAATAACTTGTTTGTTTACTACTTGATTCATTTAAACTAGGATCTAGTTATTCCATGTACACTAGAATAATTTTTTTCCCATCCCATATGCATATAAATAGAAGCTTATTTTTCATTATTCTGGATATCAAATTGCAAGATTAATTCTCATTTATATCACTTGGAGTGCAGATTTTCGAGAATTTTTTGCACATTTATCAAGGAGGCAAATATTGGAGCTCGACAACTTTTCATTTTTATCAATCAAGGAAAAATTTGGAGGATAATTTAACTAAGTTGGTAGAGGACTTGTTTAGAGTCATCTTTAAGTTGAAGAAAAAAATGGGACAACAAAGAAAAAGAAAAAATGTATCTCAATGAAAATTGTCAAAAGAAGAACAAAAGAGGCGTGAACAAAACTTGGAAAATTATTATAGAAAGAAACAAGGTACATGCTTGTTTCTTCTCTCTCTCACTCTCAAGTGTGTGTTTAGGACTTTTACTTTTAAAAAACATGAGTATTCATTTGATGGGATGGAATCCATAATGTGCATTACTCCACCCAATAATTTGGTTAGTACACCTAAACATAAATTTGTATGTGCATACATTTTTCATTGGCTTTCTTATTAAAATTATAAATGTTTAATGTATGACCATTTCTCAACTTACAATACCCCAACTTAAAATGTACTCTTAAACTAAAATATTGTACATTAAATCCTTCCCTACAAACCTTACACTTATCTTTTACCAATACCTTTGTTTAATGTTTTTTTCATCACATTATCATTGTTGAGTATTGCATCTACACAATTTTCTCTTTACTTTGTTCATGAAGAAAATGATAGTGTACTTCAACACATACTTAGTTCTCCAATGAAACCTTAAATTTTGTGTCCTTCGCTATTCCACTTTGATTTTCATAATTTTTTCACCCACATTAATTATTTTATGGCTTTGCAAATTCCTATATATTCTAACTTTTCACTTTGAAAGAAACCATTATTTTTTCTTAATTATTCATGATGAAACTACACCTTCATGTACAATGAAGTAGCATTCTACTGTTGATATTTGGTGATCAATATCCCATATCTAATCTACATTGCAACATCTAATTAGCTTAACATTTTTCTAAACTCCCATTGAATTTAATCTAATGATAAATAATTCCTTAAAAAAAAAAATTTAATATTTTAATAAATTCCCAATTCTAAGCTCTAGAATTATTTGAAAATTAGAACTCAAAATATACTTAAAGCCAATGCAATGTCAGGTTTTCTAGAGACTAACACATGTATACATCAAAACTCAAGCTATATGGTGCCAAGGAATAATAGTTATATATGATAGACTATTCTTTAAATTATGTCTTAACACACATTTGTTTTGAAGGCTTCTAACCATCATTGCACTTGAATGACTATAAATACTTTTAAATATCCTCAAGTCATCTTGGTCATGCAAGTTGCAATGTTTATATGATCCTTGACTCCAATTCCTTAAGCCAATTCTTTTTGTTTCAATATTTTTGTTTTGTGTCTTTGGTCTTTTATTTTTATCACTTCAATGTTGTCAAATTATTTTTATGTTTTATGCTCTAGGGATTCCTCAAGATGGAGTTGAGCCAAATCTAGATATTGGATCAAATGAATCCGTTGAAGAACACGTGGACCTTGAAGTTATGGAGGAGACCCAAGTTCAAACAATTCTTTTTGGAGAGGGCTCAAGATCACTTCCTTCTATTGGTATGGATGAGCATATAAAACTAGCACAAACTTCTCTCACTTATAACATCATGTTTTATCAGTTTGTTTTCTTGCATACATAAACTTCATTTATATAACATCATCTCTCACTTTTTTTTGCAAAATATTTTGTGACATGTAGGAAGGGCTCAACAAGCAGGAATTTTTCATGCTCAAGTCAAGCCAAATCTAGACATTGGATCAAATGAATCTGCTCAAGAATGCATGGTCCTTGAATATAGGGAGGAGGCACAAGTTCAAACAATGCATGTTGGAGAGGGGTCAATATCACTTCCTCCTAATGGTATGGATGAGCATATAAAAATAGCTAAGAAGGTGAGGAAACAAATTTCTCATAGAAATTTATATCATTTACTTGAAATGGATATGGAGAAACTGAAATATTA
This sequence comes from Sequoia sempervirens, assembly GCA_007258455.2. Taxonomy (NCBI): domain Eukaryota; kingdom Viridiplantae; phylum Streptophyta; class Pinopsida; order Cupressales; family Cupressaceae; genus Sequoia; species Sequoia sempervirens. The sequence goes on from VDFB02000017.1 coordinate 525,334,786, forward strand.
TGCCAACCAGCCTTATAATAAGAGAAAGAGTTCAATGACTAAATCTATAAATTGAATGATCAATCATCATTTCAATCATCTTGATGCACTTGAAAAAACCCAATTGTTATCATGTTGACTTCTTCATGATGAGCTCAAAGAGTCATTACAATTGTTGGGTGTACATTCAACATCAAATAAGAAGAAACACATTGGATTACAAAAGGATATTGTTCAAAATGTTAAAAAGGGTTTAGATTCCATTGGGAAAGGATCTCGATCAGTGGATAAGGCCACTACAAGAAGGATGATGTTGACATCTATTGTAGATCAAGATATAATAAGAAAAAGAAAAATGTATGCACTTTCAACTGAAATTGGTTATAGTATAACCACATTGATAAAATATGGGAAAAAGAGAAAGTTTTTGGATGAGAGTTTAGAAGGAAATTGGGAAATTATGTGTAGAGCTCCCCATTCTGACAGGATTGAAGATGTTGTTAGGAACTTGGTCTCGGGTTTTTGGCATGATCAGACTTGTCCATCATCAAATACTAGATATGTTATGAGACATAGGACTAGACCTAGTATTTATGAAAATCATATCAAACATTGGCTAGACATAACACAATTTGATACGTATATGAAATTTTGTAAATCATATCCTCATATAAAGATTGGGAAAACAATGTTTCAAAGGTTAAAGCCATATTATGTGAAGATAAACAAATTTTATGAAACTTGTTGTTGTCGTTATCATATTGAATTTGATCTCTACTATTAGGTGTTTTGAAAGATGAGAGAATAAAGATGTGGGTTTCAAAATGAACCTCCTAAATAGGAAAGCTTTTTCATAAATTCTATATTATGTGATCATGAAAATGGACTTCAAATAAACTGCATAAAAGGAATTTGTGAGACATGTGGAAATTTGGCTAAATTTCCTTCAAGAATTGAGGATACTGACCTAACAAAGACAGTAAATTGCAAGAGGTAAGTACTTTTTTTAGAGAGTTTATTTATTTCAATTTCTCATATATTGTTATTTGGATTCTCTTTGATGTAATGTTTCATTGATCAAGTGTGGTTTATTAGTTATTCACATATTTTACTGACACAGGTACAAGTATGTAAAATTGCAAAAAAAAATTGGGAAAGAATCCACAAGGTTGAACTATGTAGAAGAGGAGATTCCCATTGGAAAATTTATGGAATATTTTCAAAAATTGATACGACCATACATACATCATTCATTTTTTGCTAAGTGGAAAGCACAACAATTCCAAACATTGAGAGATACTTTCCCACATGGAACAGTTCTATTAGTAGTTGAATTTGCAGAAAATTACTCCTTTGTACATCAAAAGGAGATTCAATCAGAGTATTACTTTTCAAAGAAGATCACTATTATGGTTCATATGTGTTATCGACATGCACAATTAGAATTGGATGGTGTTGAGAGTACAGATGAAGAATGAGCCATTAAGAAAGAATATCACTTTTATATTAGTGATGATAAAGAGCATGACACACTGTTTTTCCAACATTTCTTTACATTAATATTTTTTGAGAATTTGAGAAGCAGAGTTGTAAATTTTGAAAATCATTTTTTATGGTCAGATGGGTGTGTGACACAATTCAAATCTTCATGACCATTCTATGCACTTTGCAGATATCATAAAATCTACAAAATACCACATGTTTGGAGTTTTCTCTAGAGTGGGCATGGAAAGGGTGAGCATGATGGAGCAGGATCTTGCATCAAATGAGCTTTAAGAAAGCATCAAATGATTTATCCAGAGATCGTCTAGACAATGCACATGATGTTGTTGAATGGTGAAAGAAACACTTTGTATCAAATGTGGTTGGCACATCTTCAAGAACAAACTGACACATTCCACATAGAGTGTTTTGGGAGATATCGGGTATGTATAAATTACATTATTTATCAAAAATTTGAATTTATTTAAATTTTAAAAATATATATATATATAAACATATTTGTTCACATAAGTTTTTTGTTGTACATATGTATCTAGGTGTGGATAGAAGATCGATGCATGGATGCAAGAGGGTAGAAAAAACAATATCTTTGCATTGTGTTAGGAGTTCAAATAGTCGCCATGGATGGATATTAGATACAAGGGATTACTCTTGTTTTTGCACTGAGTGCATTAAGAGAAACTCTGATTATGCATGCAACAATCAAGAACTTAGATATGTTGGTAAATGGGATACGGTGCCACTAGTTGTTTCAGAAACATATGATGAAAACGAGGAAGAAAGATTTGAATACATTCCTTTGATTTCAATTGATTATGACCATATTTCAGGATTGGTTAGAAAAGGTACACATGTGTAAGTTTTCAATAATTTAAATATTATATATATCTAGTTAATGATCTTTAGAGAAATTTTTAATTATTTTAAAAAAAAATTATGTAAATTTGGTGTTCAGGAGATGTTTTTGCAGTCATAGCAGAGCCTGGAAACATCGAAGGTGTTAGCTATTATTTATTGTGTTGCACAAAAGAGAGGAATAAGCTAACAGAACCTGAAACAAGTGATGGAATGTCATTTCCCACAGGTGAGTTTGAATTTAAAATTTTATATACATTGTATTCACATTTGCACATTACATTATAAACATTAAATATATATTGTATAAACCTTGAGCACAAAAATTTTGCACACATTCATATGTCTTACCTTAGGTTCATGTTTACCATGCAGGTTCTGTTACAATGCAAGGGACATATCTAAAACAAGTCAAAGTTGTTTAGCATGGGATTCATTTTGTTGACTATCAACTTGATAACAAGGTATATCAATATAGTCACTTAATAATTGTTACCACTCTACATCTTCATGCAGTTCCACATGCACATGGCCGAAGAAAATGGAGACTAGATAGTGATGATCATCAAAACATTCTACATGTTATTGAAGAGCAGGTTGAACTAGAATCTTTGACTTAGATTATATCCATGGTTTTCAAGTTCACTTATAACCTTATACACGTTCAAATGAGAACTTATAGTAACTTGTACATAGTTGTAAATCATTTTGTGTAAATTACAATTATATGTACATATTTGTTCCATGGAAAATTCTTAAGTTCAAGAATCTTTGATAGCATCATTTCTCACTTTTTTAGGTTGCATGTAAACCCATATATATGCTTTCAATCCTTATTTAAAATGTAGTGAATTTTTTTAAAATCATTTTTCCTAAATTACAATTATATGTACATATTTTTGTAATGGAAAATTCTTAAGTTCAAGAATCTTTGATAGCATCATCTCTCACTTTTTTTGGTTGCACGTAAACCCACATATATGTTTTCAATCCTTATTTGTAGTGCATTTTTTTAAAATATTTTTTTCTAAATTACAATTATTTACAACTTATATTTGTTTCATGGAATTCTTAAGTTCAAGAATCTTATATATACTTATATACAACTTATAAATTTGTTCCATCAAATTTTTCCATGGGAAATTATGTAAATTTTAAAATTAAGTATTATCTAATTATAAAATTATTGTACACATTTAGAAAACATAAATCAATGCAAATAAAAAATTAAACCCTAACCCTTAAACCCTTAACCCTATAACCCTAAATCCGTGTACCCCCTACCCTCTATCTTTCTCCCACTCCCCTCCCCCTTCCACCCTCACCCTTTATCCCCTCTCTCTCACAAGTCTCTCCCTCCTACCCCCTCCCTCTCTCCCCTTTTTACTCCTTAACCCGACCCGGACCTGAGATTTTTGATTTTGCCTGATTTCGATTTGACCTGGATCCTGGATGCCGATTTCGATGTTTGATTTTGATTTGAACTGAACTTGAATGATGACTTTTGATTTGATTTTTCGATTTCGGGATTTTGACCTGAACTTGATCCTGGATTTTGACGGTTTTTTTCGATTTTTTTGATTTTTTTTTGACGGATCTCTGGATGAATCCTGATTTTGATTTTGATTTTTCGAGATTTCTTTTGATTGATTTTCTTAGTTTGATGGACTCTGGATCTGATTTTTTCGATTTTCGATGCGTTTGACTTTGATCTTTCGATTTCCGAATCCTGGAACCTGATTTCCCCGATTTTTTCGATTTTCGACGCGTTCTTTTTCTTTTGATTTTCTTTTCTTTTTCTTTTTCCTTTTTGACGGATCCTGAATCCTGAACGATGGATTTTGATCTGATTTTTTCCGGATGATTTTGCCGGATGATTTTGACGGATGATTTTTCGATTTTGATTTTTCGATTTTGATTTGGATCCTGGATCCGGAATCCCGGAGACGGATTTTGACGCCTGATGAGCCGCTGATTTTGATGGATCTCTGGAATTTGATCCTGATGATTCTCTGATTGATTTGATCTTTGATCCGATTTTTCGATCGATGGACTGGAACTTGAATCCGGATTTTGATTTTGATTTTTCCGATTGATTTCGCCTGATTTTTCGATCGATTTTGTTTTGACGGATCCTGAACTCTGATCTTCGATTTCTGACGCGAATTTTTTCGATCTGATTTTGTTTTTTGACCTGGATCCTGGAACTTGAACTTTGATTGAGGATGACGCCTGATTGATGCAAAGTTTGATTGATTTTTCGATCGGTGATTTGGATCCTGGATCTGATTTGCTCGATTTTGATGATTTCTGATTTTGATTTTGAATCCTGATCCTGATTTCGATTTGATTTTGATTTGACTGAATCCTGAATTGAGGATTTTGATTTTGAAACGGGATTTTGATTTTGCCTGATTTTGATTTGAATCCTGATCCTGACGGATGAGATGGATCCTGACCTGGAAGGAATTTTGATGCCTGATTTTTGATTTGATTTTGACGGATCTCTGGATCCGGATTTTATTTGATGCTGATTTGATGCGCCTGATTGATTTTCTTGATTTTGATCCTGGACTGACTTTGATTTGCCGATTTTGACGGATTTTGACGTTTTTATCTCTCTCCCACTCTGCTCTCTCTCTCTCTCAAGTATCTCCCTCCTACCCCCACTCTCCCTCTCTCTCCCACTTCCTCCATATTTCTCTCTCAATTCAATGATATGGGCCTTCCATAAAATTTTCCAGCCATACTTGCCATTCTCTCGAGCTGAAAAAATCCATGCAGGCCCATTAGAAGAAACTTAAGAATAGTTAAAGAATACCCATAAGCACAAAGCTAACAAATCTTCAACTTCATTACTCATGTGATTTAAAGCATCAAAATAAAATAACCTTTTGGGTTTCTAAATCTTATATAGTATATGATATGAAGAAATTTCATCATTGTGGGAAAATCACTGCACTAAAAAGATTTCTAGAGAAAATAAAATCTAGGAGGTTCGTAGGGTTGTAAATACATTAGAATTGGAATAGGAACAACTAAGAAAGGAGTGAATCATAATCCTTTTAACCATAGTTTACATTTTTAGAATACAAAAAATTTGGAATATGCAAATCATCAAATTAGTCAGGTTGTGCAAACGGACCTCATCTTTCAACTGAATATTCTCAATACGTAGTTATTGCTCTTAAAGGAAGACTTTTGTAATAACAATAGGTTCTCTACAGTTGGTGAATATGGGATTTCTCATGGCTTCTTTAATTTCCATGTTCTCCAAGTGAAGCTTCTTGTTATCCTACCTAAGGAGAGTGTTTTCATTACACTCGTGTTGAGCCTAAAAATCCAAGATTTGGAAAACTATGAATAGAAAAAAATAATATATAGTTTTTAACTATATACTTTTAATATTATAATAATAATAATATATAGTTTTTAATTATATACTTTTAATATTATAATAATAGTTATATATTATTATAATAATATAATTATTAAAATATATTGCAATAATAAGTATATTATTTATTATAATTTAAAAAGAATATAATTTATATTTATATTAATATTAAATATTAATTTTTAATAGAAGGGGTTCGAATGAACAGTTTTAGAATGTTTGACTGAACCCAATTCAATCTATTTTTTTATTGTATGTCAAATGGGTTCGATCAAAAATTAGTTCGGTTGAACCCTTATTCGCTCGAACATTAATTTTTTGTTCGATCAAACAATGGTTCAACCGAACCCACTTATTTTCACCCACATCCTCTCAGGAACCAAAATTGCTTAGAATTTTTCTCTTTGAAGCTCGATTTGAGAATGAAAATGGAGGAGATCTCAAAAACCCAAATGGTATTAGCTTTCCCTCAAAATGAACTATCCAATGAATATAATTTTAATATGTTTTGATTATATTATCTATTTTTTTTAAGTTTTATTAAATATAGGTTTTTCACCAAAAAAAATCTCTTTGTTCCGCACATGTGGAAAAATAAAATATTATAAAAATAAAATAAAAAAATATGAGTTCACTAGATATTGGAGTCCTTGATCCAACAAAAAAAAAAAGAATTTCAATACATACAGTAAAAGTTATGTGTTATACGATCGCATTATGTCTGAATTATAATTGATTTGACTTTGAAACTTTATTAAAGAAAAAATATTCAATAAAAAACTATATAACCAAGTGGAAGCACTAGATATCGGAGTTACAAATATAAATTTGAAAGAATTAGAATTTTATCTTTCAAGGAAAAAAATTTATATGTTATACGATGTGCGTCACTTTTTTAAAATGTTGTTTTTGAAAAAACCAATTTTCATGGGAGATGGAAAAAGAAGTGCAATCTGATTCAAAAAATTCTAATTTTTTTTTTTTAGAATCTACAGACAAAATGTGACAAGACTCTTGTTTGCATCATCTTCAAATTCCTCATGATTTAACCGCTATAGGTGCCAGAATGTGAAGATTTAGTTAAAAAAAATTAGTGTCCAGTTTGACCAAAAATTGTAAACCACTATTGTGAGATCACGCCTAATTAATACTTAATGGAAGAATATATTGTGCTAAGATTTTATGGATCAAGAGTAGAGCCATACAAACTTCCAATACATGTGACAGAAATGGTTTTTGCATTGGAATATCTAAGGTAGTTGAAGAGTACTAATGAACTACACTTTGTCAATCAGAAAAAAATACCTTATTTCCTTCTTTACCTTTTTCAAGTGGAGGGTTTAGATTCAAGAGAAAATCATTTAGTGTGGCATGTGATCATTTGATGTTTTTAATTTTGATGTTGTCTGTCACTAGTAGTATGATCCATGTGACACCATTAAATCAATGATTGTGGCCAATAAGAATACTACAAGTAGAATTAAAATCAAAGTAAACCCTTGCTTGAAAACTTGAGAAACAAGGATTCTTGGGATGAGGCCAAAATAGAAATGGAGAAAATTGCTATTGAGAAAGGTATTTCTTTTGAACAACTGTTAGCAAAAATTATGGCATTGCATAGAAAGACAATTAGGAGGTACAACAATTTTTATGAAAAAGGTGGTAAACTATCTAGTAGAGTAAAAATACTAGATTCTCTAGATAAGGAAGTTATAGATAAAAATTGGTCATGATAAAAAAATTACTTCCTTTTGGTCTATGAGGAAGGAGCAAGGTGATCCAATAGCTTTATAGAGTATGGAGATAATGAAGAATATCACGAGTTTAGAAAATTGTAGAATATAGAGCATCCCAATGAACATTAAGATAAAGAAACTAATGATGAATCTAATGATCTAATAGGGAAGAACAAAGCCATGCCAATTTCAAACCTAGTTTAAGTGAGGCCATAAAAGAAGCATATACTTCAATAGTAGCCATAGTTGAAAAAATGAGATATGAAGGTTGTCCTTTGGGGTCCCAAAGACAAGGCCCTTGGATGGTAATAGATGTAGAGCATAGAAAACTAGTTTATAAATCTAGCCTTGGGTTTGGAGGTTAAAAAGTATACCAAAGGCATATAAGTCAATTTACTAGAGCTTCAAATCCTCATCCTCATGGTCAGATACAATCACAACTAGGACATTACCATGGTGGAGAGCTTAATGAAATTGGCACTGCCACTTGTGGTGATGTTATGGTTAGTAGTACTAGTAGCGATTAACATCTTCTACAACAACAAATTAGACACAAGAGGACATCAATACAAGATACCACACAAATAGTAGGTGATCAAGGTATATAAAAGAGGCAAAGGATTTTGACAGGTCCAAGTCACACTACCAATGGATCCACCACAAAGGAATTATTTCCAGACACTCCCCCACTACTAGTTAGTGTGGTTGCAACATCATTAGCAACTATAATTACTCCCATTCCCTCACCATTATAGCATTCCATTATTCTTGTGTCCCCAAGTTTTGATTGCATTAAAGAGTTTAAAAAGAAATTAGAATTGTATAAAAAAGAAAAGAAGCAACTGATGGAGAGTGCATCTACTGTAACTTCAAATCCTACAAAAACCATGGTATTACCCACATTTTACACAAATAAAGAAATCATGGAGTACACAATTGTTGTTCTCACAATTCAAAATAAATCAACAAATCAGATGGATCAATCTGAATTCTAGGTAAGCAATTTTCAATTGGATTTTTGGACTAAAAAATACTTAAAAAATTAATGTATCAAACAAGAATAATGAATTGGTGTACACATAATTGCTAAAGCAGGATAGAGAGAAAACATGGTTGTAGACTCAAATAGAAAAGTTATAGGTAGACCTAGTAAATGAGAAAGAAAAGAGGAAAGTAACAGATAACAAGAGAAATGAATTAGAAATAAGAATAAAAAAACTTTCCTCTACATCAACTAGCAAAGAGGATAAACAAAATGAGGGAGAAGTGAATGAACTGAAGCAAAGACTATATGAGAGGAACAAAAAATATGATGAGGAAAAATCCACTTCAGAAAAATTAAGACAAAGCATTGTGAATGCAAATGTACAATGGGAAAAAAAATTGGAGAAAGAGAGAAAAAGAAATGAAATATTGGAGCCAAAGTTGATGGAAGTAAAAAATGAAATTAACTCTTGTTAAAATAAGTTATCCGCATTTTGTAGAGAAACAATGAGGTATATGAAATAAAAGATCTAGGATGGAATAATGTAGAGGATTGATCATTTGTATGGCATCTTTCAATTGATTGATGCTATCAGTGTAACACCCCTCCATTTTTGTTCTTTTGATCGAGCAATGTTCGTTATATATGTTTTGCTTTGTCAGCACGTTGGTTATAAACTTGATTACTTTGACCGCTAATTGTTAAGCGATGTAAACATTATGTTTTGATGTGATGGTACTTTAATTAGATGATATTATTGTTTCATGTTATGGATTAAATTAGCAAGTATGTGAATTATTGATGCTTTATGCTTTGATTATACCATTGATGTTTAGAGGCGTCAGTTAGCGATATTGTATTGGTGAAGGGGACGGGATCACATCACTCGCATGCGAGTGCCCTGTGATTCCGTGATTTCCTCTTCACGGTGTGTTTTAATATTTATATATATATGCATGTTCGACACTCGTGTTGTGTGCAGGATGCAGGTACAGGACATTGACTCCACCTGATTCCACAGGTCTGAGCATGTCCCTTGTTCAACGGAAAATGATTGGGAGATAGTAGCTTGGTTTTCTGTGTCGTGACATCACCCTAGCCATAGTGGGTCGTCGGGTTGTCAGTTGGGATAAGTTATTTTCCTTGTCGTCTCGTCTCTCCTTGCTTGCGTGATTAAATTTCCTAGTGAAATGGTGTTTGCTTTATTTAAATTTATTGCCAAAATTCATAAAAGAGTGCTTATTAATTAATTAGTTAATTTAATTCAATCAATAAAATAATCTAATCATGAATTAGATTTATTGTTGATTAATTAAATTAGTTCAATTGTGTTAGCATTATTAAATATTGTGACAAATCAAAAAAATAGAAATTGCCTTGCATTCCTCTTGAAATAAAATTAAAAATGATTTTTGCTAAATGTAATTGCTAAATTCAATTTTGTGAATAAAAGGGAATTTAATTGACATTTGGGGTGCAAATAGAATTTTGTTTTAAATAAATACTATGCATTTGAAATGGGAAATAGAATTGTTTTATTAATTCTCAAAAAAATGAAAATATCTAAATTTGCAATAACTTTTGGTGGGTGAACTCAAAATTAGGGGTTTGACAATTTGGAGAAGGAAAGGGCATAAGGAAAATGCATTTTTTTCTTTTTTGGAATTATCTTTTCTAGAATTTGGTAATTTTGGAGAGCAACAAGAAACTTGGAATTCTTGGAGAAATTTTTTGAAGAAGGATTGGAAAGATTTGTTGAAGCAAAATTTGAAGGAGAGCAACCTCCATTGAAGGATTCAAATAGCTTGGAGAAAAACAAAAGGTTCCATGCTTTCCTTATTATGCCATCTCATTTTAAAATTCTTTTTCTTTTTGTTTGAAATGGTTCAATCTATTAATGGAATTCAAATTTTGATTGAAAACCCATGAGAAGATCTTCATTTGAACTTGAACAAAAGAACTTTCAAACTTTAGTGAAAACAAAAGAAAATGAAAACTATCAATGAAAATCTTGAAAACAAGCATGGAAATTCAATAGTTTTCTATGAAAGTGTATTTGCTTGGAAAAATCTTAATTCAAATTGTGAGAAATCTTTAATTTATTGTGTTAAATCTTGCAATGTGAATGGAAAATTATTGTAATTCTCAGATTGAGCATTTGCTCAATCTGGGTATGGAAAATAAGCATTTTTACAGTCATTTATTATGACTGTGTATATATATAAATATATACATACATATATTTGTGAGTTGTTTAAACCAAAAAAAATTCAAAATAATGTGAAACTGTGTTTTTTTTTACCGTTCTGGGTTTTACCCAGAATTTTTGTTTTTTACCAGTCGTTGGCGTGTTTAAATCCGCGTGGCGGATTTGTTTTTTTTGGATGGGCTAAGTGTATGGGGGAGGGTTTAAACCCTCGGCCACCCCAAGAATGGCGACGACCGCCTGTGGAGGCAGCACCGTCGCTGCCTACACAGGCCGCCACCCCCATTCATGGGGGCTGCGTCCCCTATTCAAACAGGGCACGGCCGAACCCTAAGTGTGGATGGCGTTTGGTTATGAAATTTTTTTTTTTAAATTTCATTTATTATATTTATTAAATATAAAACATATAACATATTTTATATTATATGTTTTATATTTAATATATATAATATGAAATTTGATTTCAATGTTTTATTTTGTCAATTAAAATATAATTTATATATATATTTTAATATATATGTTATATATAATAATTTAATATTATTATATAATATATATATTATAATATGTGTATATTATATTTTAATAAATGCTTAAGTAATTACCATGCACATTTAAATATTAATTATATATATTTATTTTTAAAATATATAAATATATATGTAATTAGATATATATATATATATATATATAGTATATATATATATGTATATCTGATTATATAGATATTTAATAAATATATATGTATTTTTAAATGTGATTTATTTTCTAAAAGAGAAGAAGTATTTAAATTATAATGAGATATTTGTTAAGGGATAGATGAAAATTGGGTTATGGGAAATCATTGGTTATCAAAAGAAAAATTGATTTAAAGATATTGTGTGTATTGCGTCAACAAGAATCAAACGAACATTCAAACCCTTATGTGATTGTGCAAGAACATAGTTTATTTAAATTGTTTAAATGCACTAATGCGATGAATGATTGGATTTACGAAATCCGAAGGTAGATTACCTTATATTGTTTGCAAGCTTTCTTTCGTCGTGGGGTGCTTATTCTTGTTGGGTTTTGAGTCGAATCTCATAAGTCTTCCAGATTGAATCATCTTTTATGTGTTTTGGGGTTGTCAGCATGTCAATCAACCTCGTTTGCCATGGGTAGTGCGTACTTGTGTCCAGTGTTATATCTGATTATCTTGGGCAGGTTTTGTTTTCTTCATGTCGTGTTTGGGGATTCATTATCCCTAGGTCGTACTTGAGTACCCTTTGGTGGTGGCATAGTTCCACGTGTTGTCTTAGAGAAGTGGCTTGCATTGAGGGCCGGCACACAAAGTGGTGCCAGGAGATCTCAATGTAAGTTGGTTAATTCAGTGAAAATTTAAACCAATTAATTAGCATAGGTGGTACCAACATTTAAAAAGATTAATTTTTCCTCGCTCATGGACGCAAGTGCTTGTATAGACTTGGGATGAGACGAGAAGGCCTGGAATGGCAAGATCATTATCTTGTCCCTTCGAAAGATAATTGATTCCGCATTGGTTTGCATGTGGGGCTGGGAGTCGTTAGAGGTTACCAGGATATCCCGAGATGGGGGCCGGGACCTAGGAAGACTTGCCAGGATATCCCATGCGACATTGTGATGACACTTCTCCTAAGTTAACATTATGTTTGCATTCGTGATGTGATTATTTACTTCAAATATGGAAGCATTGTAACCTTTGTGTCTTGTGATGTCATGTTTGTATCCTTTTTCAGTTGAGTCGTGTTGCCTATGTTTAGAGGTTGTTGGTCTTGACCTAAAACCCTTGTTACTATCTCCTAGCACGGGGGGTGAGCCTTCGGGTATCACTTGGTTGGGTGGAATGTGCACCTTACTCCGTTGTTTTGGCATTGGCTTATGTGGATGAGACTTTCGTGTTGGAGAGCTCATGGGATCCAGTTGCTACCTTGGTTTCATTTACGTTAGTTGCTCTTGTATTTTATTTACCCCTCATTGTTATCGAGGTGGAAATTGTAATAAACGATCATGTTATTTATTTACCTCATTTTGGGAATGAGAGATGTAATTGTAATTATATAACTTATGTCATTGGTAACCATGAAGGATCTCATGGTCTTAATGAAAATCTCATGTATGGAATGTATGTGCTTTAATTAGTTAAGTGAATGTTGTTATGTTTCATTTCATGCATGTTGTTTTAATTTGTGATCTAAATAATCTTTGTCTCGTAACCTTAGGGGATTGTTGGCTTTGTGTTGTGATCATACATGTATTTGTAATTAAACAAAAAAAAATTGTGCATTTGTTTAGTAGTTTGCAACTTCCCCTAGGGTTGCGTGGCGGGGCAATACAATTAGACTACATTATAAGAATCTCAAAAAATATTTAGTGGACAACAAAAATGTGTTGGCATTAGAGAAATCTACAAATCAAGTTCAACAAATAGTCTACAAAGCCCGTGATAGTGATTTAAAATCAAAAGGCATTAATAATCAAATCGCTACCTCAATGACATTGTCATCTATCATTGAAAAGTGTTTGAGAATGTGTGAAACAAAGGAATATTTGCATTTGGTTTCAAACAAGATGAAGAAGGTGGATGAAAAGGTAAGGAACTTCATAGAGCTTGGATTTCCAGAGGCTTTTGACACAAATGAGCGGTTCATTGGAAAAGATGATTTCAAAAAGAAGATGGAGGATGCAAGAAAGATTGATTTGGACCGATTTCCTTAGAACCTAGATGTGGTGAACTATTTGTATTCCATCAAACCACTGATAACCTTGAATACAAAATTTATTGAAGAATTTAAGACAAGTGATGGAACCCCTAAAAAATTCTTGGTTCCATTTTTACAAATTATGTAACATTTAGGTTGGACCATTGTTGTTGGCTTAGGGTTGTGTTCCTTATAAATGTGTTAGGGTCCTGTGGTTTAAAACCCTCCAAATCTGGCCTACAAGCTTTGAAGAACCCTTATTCATTCTATTATTGCATTGACCTAATATTCTTGGTCTCTAGTTGTTTAAGATATCACTTATGTCATCAAAGTTGTTTTTATCGGCCCCCTAATTTTAGGTTTTTCAGTCATCTTGATCATTTTCCAGCATCAAATTTCCCCATAGTCAAGGCTTAATTTTATAAGGACTTAAATCCTAAGCTTTTGTCCTTTAGGGGTCAAGTTCTTGTCTACCTAGTGATGGTCCCCTTTTAAGATTAACCTTTGTGGCATGTGTAGGATTAGGATTTCATTTTGGTCATTTGATTGTCAAAAGTTGATCCCATTCATTCTGTATGTGCCCATGTAGATTTACTTCTTCTTATTGTATTCCCATGGGTTGATGGGTTTCAACAATGTGTCTGGAATATCGGTGGGTCTAGTCTCTTTGGTGAAGGTAGCTGGAACCGTTCAAAAAGATCAATGGTCACAGTTTTAAAGATGCGGTCACATCTTGAACTTTTTCCACGTGCCTATGTTGGTTTATTTCATGTTATTTTAAACACATGGGCTAGCGGGTGATGGCCACGTGTTATTGTCAGATGGTGGGACTGGTATCTCAAGAAGGCTGACAGACATAGTTGGATAAAGATCAATGATCAACATTGTAACACATGTTCTCATTTGGACCATTCCCCATGTACTCATCCATCAAAAGAAATAAGAAAAGATAGTTACATGGGCTAGTGGGCGGTGTGACACTTGAACTTATTAAGAAACCTGTCAAGCTATGATGATGCTAATTGCTTCGTAGGGAAGGAAATTAATTATTGATGGTGGGTGGCAATGGTAAGTCTTGACCATTCCCCGCCATCTCATGAGGGACTCACTTGTGTCCCATATTCTTCAACAGGCACATGGGAAAGTGCCATGTGAATTGTTGTAAAGGACTTAGGAGGTTTTTGGTAAAGATAGAGGCTATTGGAGATATTGGTTGAGACTATCCTAAGATAAAAATGACACTAAATTAGAACTAATTCTTTGGCACACATGTGAAATTTGCAAACATTTTTGTGGTCCTCAAATCTCTCAAGAGCTAGTACACGTGGAAAGGTGAAATTGAAGTAAGGCAGGGTATGGGTTGATATTCTGAAGATAAATCATGATCACTCCTAGTTTTCTTACTATGATTAATTGCAATAAAATTAATTCCCATGGGCGATTAGGTAAATATGACATGATAGGTTGGTTAAACACTAAGAGTATGGTTAATGTACAAATTAAGTGGATGCTTAAATCTCACTCAAGTTTCTTTATTGGGGACAAGTATCAAACACATGTTTCTAATCTTATCATAATTAATCATCTTGATTAATTATCCATTGATTCACTTCAAGGTATGGTCGACAGTTGAGATTCAAACTTAGTGTAATCAATTACCATTGCTTTCACATAATCTTTCCTAGAAAATTAATGTAGAAACACACCAGTTGCTCTATTTAATGAAGATTACCTACTTTATTATTCTCACCATCTAATTGTTTATGAGAATTAGGAGTTTGAGAGTAAGTGTGATTTTGAGCTTGTTATTTCTGAGTAGGGTGGTGTTTTTATTCTAGGAAAATTTGATAAGTTTCTAAGTGAGGAAATGGGAAAGGTGGGTGTGAACATCAGCCTAGTCTACAGGTCAAAGTGGCTCAACCCTGTTGAATCTTAGGACATTTATCCCAAAGGTGAATGGGATATGCTAGAGATCCCTTTGACACCAAAGAAGAAAACAAGACCTACCCAAAATTTTGCACAGGGTGTTCTAAAATGTGCCTATCATCTAAGAGGTTGAACTATCTCAGAGGCATCAGCCAAAGGCAAGGACAAGAAGGTTGAGAGGCCAGAAAGGGAAGATACAAGAAGGAATTAGTATTATCGAGCTTACATGGGACATCATCATTCTCCTATTCAAGTCTCAGATGATTCCTCTAATAGTGGAGATGAGACTGATTCTAGTTATTGTCAATATCTCATGGATATGAAAGATTGGGTTGATTTTGAAGAGGAGGTAGTGATGGCTATTTTTCTTACAATAAGGACATTGAGTTAGCACACCTACTTTGCTAATAACAAGGTAAAGTAGCACTTTGTTCTCTCTCTTAGTGGGTGCTTGGGTTTTTTTCCTTTGTTTTATATTGCTTTCTTTGGTTAGTGTATTGTGATATGGGTTTTTCTTTTTTCCTTTGATGCTGATGGTGGCATTTCTTGGGATGGAATAAACTTACATGTTCTTGATGCTACAACAATGACACTTTTTGAAGAATGGTGGGTCTACTCTAGCTAATGGTTTTTGGGGTTTTTTTTTGCTCTCCCTTGAAATACACATGATTACTTGCAACCAATTGGAGAATATTTCCACTTTCTGTTGAAATTCATTTTGGAATGAAAGTGAAATGTAAGTGTAATTCAGCTCGATGCTTGTTGCTCCCTTGTTCCATAAAAAGGTATTTCAAGGATGGTTACACAAGGAGGTTAGTAGATAGTTCTTTTTGAAGAATTTACACACTGAAAAAAATAGATATTGAACTTTCTAGTAAGATGTTCTACAAAATTAGATCGATATACATATAGTTTTTAAAATGACAATGACAATGCATATATAAGAATAGCATAAAATTTCTATATATTACTCTCCTATGTACAGGTTACATAGACTATGAATAATATAATCAATGGTTATCTTATTTTTCTTTGTTGCTTTTCAATAATAATGTTCTTTTATTCTTGCTTATCCATTCAATGAATGTATGTAAATGCTTGAATGTAATAGTGGGTTTGAGATAAATCTAGTGTGAGGATGCTAGTATGAATTAAATTATGGAAATGATTTATGGGAATATTGTAATACAATATTTTCGAAGCTTTTAGAAATGTTAAATAGGAAAAATTGTTATCTAGTCATATGGGTATCTGGTTTTGATTTGTTCTAATAATATGGAATTGGTTTATCAAATTAATCATACTCTAATTGTGGTGACCAATTCAATTGTTGATCAAAAACTATAATCAAATCACTTATAAAGCTATTTTTGGGGGTGTGGGAATTTAATGAATTATATCTTCTCTTTTCTAGGTTAGTCATTGTCTTAGAGGTTAGCCAAATCTTTAGGATATTGTGTCTGTCAAACATTAAAGGAGAATCATATATTCATCTCATGTTTGATACTAATCATGCTAGTATCTAGAAACGCATTTATTAGGATTACCCTCCCCGGTTTTATAGTGCCCAAAGTGAAGAAGACCTAAAATCCTTTACTTATGTGTTCGCCAATCCATACCCTTACTAATAATTGTTCCTGGAAAGTTCTTAGGTCTATCGTAAGAATAAGTTTGGTTCTAAAAAAATAACCAACAGAAATGGTGACTACGCTTGGGATTTATTTAAGAAAGTATATGTACTAGATCATCTTGCCGTAATAGAGTCATGAGGTTCTAAAGTAAAATTTCTCACTAAGAGTGGGTGGTGACTCTGAAGAACTCCATACCAGTAAAAACATTTGCGGGAAGAAGAAACTTAAAGTGAAATCAATTGGTGAAAGAGACTTCATATTATTGAAGTTTGATCCTCTACAAAGGAGGTGGCGACTCTATGCAAAGAACCTGATAAAGCACAATATCTACTAATATATCCAGGTATTTTCCCTTGTTTTGATTAGCAAGAAAAAATAATTTTGTAATAAATCCATTTTTAAGAGATATGAAAGAAATACTATGGTCCCAATTAAGTGAGTTAAAGCACTAAGGGAATAATAGCAATTATTCTACATACTTCTAAACTAAAATTTGTAATATTTAATAGAGTGGAAGAAGTGTGCTTGTTCTTAAAATCTTCCCATTGGAGAGATCTTAGATGTAATTATGTTTATGTTATGCATAGTAATATTTTAAAGGTCATGACAAGAGCAAGAAATAGGGAAATGATCAATTCTATAGTTGATATTTAAATTTTGTAAAGGGGTGTAAGAAAATGTATCATTCACTTGTACCTCCCTATGGGGTGCGTGATGTAAACATCAAGAGTGTGCAACCCTTGTCATGTAAACAAAGAAGTTTCTCTATGGAAAGATATAGACCATTGAATTTTAATGGTATTCAAGGTTTCTAAAACCTTTTTCCTAATGAAGTTAGGGAACGTTTTCCAAAGTTCAAAGGAAAAAGATCAAAATTAGCATCTCCACATCTACAAGAATTTTCTGATTTGATGGGATATTTTGAGATAAGTCGTGAAGATTTTTTCATAAATCTCTTTGTTCAATCTCCAAAGAAAGTGATAGAGATTGGTTTTCATATTTTCCAGTGTGTTCTATCTCTTCATGGAAAAATTTCATGGTAGCATTCATAGAATAGTTTGGAGAAAGAATTAACCCTCATTCATTGAGGAAAAAATTTAATAACATCCAAAAAGAAGAGGATGAGTTTATCCTAGCTTTCAATCTCATGTTTTCAAAAATATTAGGTGACATTCTTGAGATTCTGAGACCAAATGATGAAGTATGTTTGACTGTATGAATTTGATAAAGAAACGAGTTATTTGCTAAGAGACCAAGAACCTGTAACATTCCATCAGGTGTATCAAATTTCCATGGATATTGAGAACAATTTGAAATATTCAATGATGAAAGGATACATGGATGCAAGTGTTGGTTATCCTAGCACACCTCATGAAATGAAATTCATTACAATATAAATCATTTTCAAGATGATATTGTTTATGCTATTCTGATTTTTCCATCACTACAACACACAAATCATAGTGAACTCCAATTGAATGTCAACAAAATTTGAGTAGTGTTGATTAGATGTCTTTTATTCAAGCTTTTTCTAACATGAAGAGGCACAAGGGAGAATCACCATATGATTTGTTCTCAATATTTTTGCATGCCTTGTTGGAAGTCCCCAAAAATTTCAAACCTAAGGATTCAACATGCATTGATTTATTTTGTGAAATATTTTAGCTAGTTTTGAGTACCTTTCCAAAAGAATTGAAACCTAATATTTTTTAATAGGTACTTGATTGGATAAAGAGTGTTGAAGGAGCCAAGTGTGACTATGCACAAAATATGATGTCTCAAGATATATATAGCACCTGTCCTACTGAGAAAAATTAGAAAACAATGTAGACAAATGAAAAGAATATATCAGAAAATGAACATCCATGTTATATGGATGGTAGTAATTTTAATCAACCCACATGAAGCATGTACACAAATCTATATAGAAGTGATGAAGATAAAGATATACTTTCAAGTTTTGCTAACTTCTCATCGCAAATCAATGGTAAAGATATTGAAGATGAAAATCTAAGCATTCACTCTGAAAAATCTAAGCATAGTTTATGTAGTGATAAGTTTCACATGATAAATAATTAGAGTGTAGATTGGGTTTGCTATCATTGGATCATATTGATTCAACATGGATGGTGATCAATTTGAAGATAAAAATGTGTGTGTTTAGCGTGTTGATCCTAAGCACAGTACTAATGAAGATGTTGATGAACGTGCTTATGACAGTTTGTATGAAGCAGATATGGAGGTATCAACTATGCATGAAGAAGAAGATGATGTGCTCATAAATGAAAAAATGGTTTCATTTCAATGATCAGAATATACACCATAACAAGAACATGGATCTTGAATCAACATTATTTCTCATTGATAATGTAAAAAAAATTGATAAATTTTCAAATTGTGTTGATATTGCAGAACTTTTTGGTCTATGTGTAGAGTAGCCAAATGATGCAAAAAATGGTGGATCCCATGCTAGTAAATGTGAGTTGAGTTCTTTGTTGATGTTTCTTATCTTCACAATAAAATTATGGAAAAAAATGTATCCAATAACAAAAGCATTTATGTGAAGGAAAATAAAGATGCTTTTTCAAGTGCTAGTGAAAAAAATTCAGATAACAATGAGTCTTTGACACATAGGTCAATATGCCTATCAACTAATAGTGCAAATGAATGTGTTTTTTCTAATCCTATTAATCATGAAAGTAATGGAATTCAAAGTGATTTAGATTTTGGTAAATCTGATTTCTAGAACCTTGAAACATTTGATGATGTGATTGAGATGTGTTGCTTCGGTAAACTTACCTATAGTGTAATTCAATTGAAGGAGTTTCAAATATGTGAGCACACTTTGCTCAACACATGGGAGGATTGCACATTTCCCTTGAGGCATGATTTATTTTTTGAGCTTGATCATTATAAAGGGGTTGGTGAATGTGAAAAGGCTATCTTTTCATATAGTCTTGACTATTGTCCTCATATTTTGTCACTTGCCACAAAATTAGAAAATAAAATTAATGGTAGTGATATGGCCTATGTCATTGGATTACCATGTGACAAAAATGCTAAATTCAAAAGAAAATTCATGCTAGTGTTTGTAAAAATGTATTCACTCATGTTGTTGTGGTGTGATAGAGGTAAATATAGGTTGATGGAAATTAGTTCCTTCAACAGGCTGGCTTTTGATAGAGGAAAACATGGGTTCTTCTTTTCATTTGGTGGCTTGGGGCCATCAAATGTAGTTTAAAATTTGATTAAGACTCAGTTTCCCAATTTATAGGGCACTTGGTCTGCTCTCCCATGATTCTAGAATCTCACCATGAATACAAGAGGCATGTGTCCCCAATAGGAGCGACTGATGGAACCCTTAAAAAAATCTTGGTTCCATTTTTACAAATTATGTAAAATTTAGCTTGGACCCTCGTTGTTGGCTTAGGGTTGTGTTCCTTATAAATGTTTTAGGTTCCTATGATTTAAAACCCTACAAAATTGTCCTACAAGCTCTGAAGAACCCTTGTTCTTTCTATTATTGCATTGACCTAATGTTCCCGATCTCCGGTTGTTTAAGATAATGTCATCAAAGTTGTTTTTACCAGCCCCCTAATGTTTCTTTTTATTGATAAAATGCAGACAAGCTGCATATATTGATTCTAAGAAAATTTCCATACATGTATTTGAATCTAGGAAGGATCAGCCACTAGATTCCTAGAGTTACAAAATTAATTTCATGCCAACCCCAAATCCACCTATCACCCTATTCCCTTCCTATTGATTTCAAAATTCAAAACCAAATCATAGTATACGTTCATTCATTCCCATCATAGAGTTGCATTGTTTTAACTAGGTCCATGAATTCTCTAAGCCATTGTAGACCCACTACTTTGACCATGCCCAGGTGCTTGTTGAGGAAGTCAACTCCCAGTCCATCCTAGTGCCAATGGTGATCCATTTGCTCACCTGATGCATCCAAGATGAACGGTTGCCAATCCACCTCAACTCCTTGTTGAAACATTTTAGCCATGTCATCAAGGTATGGAATCCCCACACTAGGCCTTACTACTACCACCACACCCAGGTCCTCCTACAACACTACCTCCATGAACACCATCCTTGAAAGCACCAAGAACCTTACTTTGGGAATATTTAAATCCAACAAGGAGGCCAAGAGTGAAATGAAATATTAGAATTCTCCCTCATTTTTTGCTTGAGAAGAAAAAATTTCATCCTAGCACCATTCAAACTACTTCCAAGAACAAAATCTCCAAGTTCTAGCAAATATTCTTTAGCCACTAGTCCAAAATGTATCTAGTGAATGCAGCCTCTGACTTCACATTTTTTAGCTTGATGGGGGTTTCCATTCTTGTATGCAAAAAAAATTAGAAAGAGCCTCATAAATAACGAAATTTCGTGTTTCTTATCTAAGGGCCAACCTACAAATTAATACTCTTGTACCTACCTCCATTCATTCATTAGGGATGAGTATTGATTGTTCCAAGTGTTGTTGGCTTACCGTACTACAAATTGATCCTTAATCTCTTGAATTTGTCATTTCCACATTCTTCAAAACAACCCATCAAAAATATTCACATTGTCGGCTCACCATGAATCCTTTCTCTTGTGTGGCATTGATTGTCATATCTATGGAATTTTCCAAATTTCCTAATAATCTTGGATGCAAGTACCTTAATTGGTGAGGCTGACGTTAGGCCATTTCATAAAAATCATCCTCTGTTGATGTCAAGATTTCCCAAGTGTTGAAGGGCCATGCTGGAACAATGACCACCACATTTGACACATGGGCACTAGCCCTATTGAGCTAACACCCCAACATTTTCCAAAGCATCTACCTCTCCATTTCCCTTTCTATAGATGTGATTTATGGTATATCTATCAAAAAAATTTATCACATCCAATGCTCTGGCAAGGAGGCCTTGTAGCTTCCAATTGGGGGTCTCTCCTTTCTTGAGGGTGATTACTACTAAGGTGGAGTCACCTTTGACTAGTAACTTTCTGACTCCAAGGTTTTTGCATAGATTTAGCCCATGAGTCACTACCAGTAATTTTTCTTCATTATTTGTGCCATTTGGCAAATGTATTGTTGAGGATAAGATTGTTTTCCCTTGCCAATTCCTTACAATGCATCCTATACCAAAAGGGCCTAGATTTCCTTTTGAGGCTCCATCAAAATTGAAATTTAACCACCTCGCCAAGGGAGGGGACCAAACTACTGTAGCCCTTTTCATTTCTGCCTTGCTTCCTCCATCTCCCACCCATGGTGGAATTCGTAACGAAGGCCAGGAAAAATGCAACCTTGCATCCCAATTAGAGAAGTGTTTGTCTTTCTATATCCTATACTCCAATTTAGCATTCATGGTTTCTATTAATACTACATCAATCTTGTTGAGGAGGGATACAACACTCATCTTCTTGTCCTAAAAGGGGCATATGTTCCTTTCTTTCCACAATTCCAATACCATAATTGATGAGCTAACTGTCCACATCTCCCCAAAGATTGATCCCCTTTTTAGGATTGGCCATGCAATGAACCAAGAAAGCAGATCATTTGGAAAAACACAAGCCCATCCCAATCTTGCACATAGCCACTTCCAACATTCTTGAGCAAAATCACATCCCAATAAGAGATGATTTACTGATTCCTCCTCATTTTCACATAGGACGCAACATGAAGGGCCATGAAATCCCTTCCTTCTAAACTTATCTACAATTAAAATTTTCCCTCAAATGGAAGCCCAAGCAAAGGTCCCTGCCTTGGGAAGACACATGCTATTCCAACATAGTTTTAGGCAGAGACGCTCCACTTCCCTTGCTTGCTCTTTGTAGAGATTTTTGTATCCCTCACACATTATAAGAGCTTGTTTTGGAGCCAGTCCAAATTACTATATTAGAACCATCTCTCAAGGAAATTGACCTCTTCCTGAGGGCTTCGGAGAGGGCATGAACTTCTCTAGGGGAGAGATTGAGACTAGAAAATTCCCTCCAACTCCACTTACTGACTATATTTTTAGGGTCTAAGATCAGTTAGTCCTTCACTTTCTCTCCCCATAGTGCTTTGAGAGTTCACTTTGTTTCCCCTACCTCGATGAAACTATCCAAACTAGGGGATCCTACCCAAGAATCCTCCTAGAAAAGGGCTTGTCTGGCGTCCTTGATGTCCCAAGAGACAAAATCACATATAACCAATTTGTACTTCTGCAAAAAAATCTATATCCTTGATCCTGATGTGGGATTAGAGGTTGTACGAATGCTACTCCCAATGTCATTCCCAAGATACTTGTGGTGTAGGATCTTGGCCCATTTTTTTTTAGGCTCATTGTGCATTCTCTAGACTATTTTCGCTCCCAATGCTTTATTTTGCAGGTATAGGTGTTTGAATCCTAGGCCCCCATCCTCTTTCAATCTACAAATATTTTCCCATACAATTAGGGAAATGTTGTGTTTATCAACGTTACCTTGCTAGAAGAACTGTCGATAAAGTTTTGTCAAGTTTGAGACACAACCACTCAAGATGCAAATGATGGGCATGAGGTAGATCAAGAGTTTTGAGAGAACTGATTTAATCAGCGTGATCCTACTAGCCCAAGAGAGCCATTTTGATTTCTAGGAATTCACCTTCGTATTTGTCTTTAGATTAAGGGGATCCCAAAGGTCTGTCAACCTTATCCCTTTAGTTAGGGGAATATGTATGAATATGCATGGAATTTCACCTTTTTGAAAACCTAGGATCCTTAGGATTTCTTGTTCTTTTTGAGCTGAGGAATTAAAAAAGAGCACTTATGATTTCCTCAAATTCACTTCTTGACCAGATGCCTTGGCATACATTTTCAAAATTGAAGAAAAGTGTGAAGCCTCTTTCCTTTTCGCAGCCCTGAGAAGAGAAGTGTCATTAGAAAACTAATGATGAGATATTGTTTGCAGATCACTCATTACTTTGACCCCAAAGATTTGGGAAGAGATGATTCTGGTGGCAATAGCCCACCCTAAAGTCTCTACCATCAAAATGTAGAGGAATGGAGAGATTGGGTCACCTTGGTGTAGGCCCCTAGAGACTTCAAAAAATCTTTCTAGGGATCCATTAACTAGGACTCAGAATCTTGGGGAAGAGATGCACATAAAGACTGAGTTGAGCCATCTCAAATTAAAATCAAATTCTTCCAAGACCTTAAGTAAGAATCTCCAGTCCAGCATATCATATTCCTTCCTACATTAGCATAATTAGTTTTAGCCTATTTATGATGGCCTTTGATACGACTTTATATAATGTGTTACATAATGATGTCAGCTATAAATCATCCAATGAACTTGCATCATAATTTTTTGGCACCAAAGCAATGAAAGTGTTGTTAATCTCTCTTAGAAGATTTCCTAAGTTCCAAGAATCCTCTATTACCTCATAGATTTCATCTCCAAGAACTTCCCACAAATGTTGGAAAAAACCAGCAAGCAAGTCGTCCATGCTTGGGGCTTTATTAGGGTGTAATTGAAAGAAGGTTGCCTTGATCTCTTTGAAAATTTCTCATTCAACATTCTATTTTATGTTGTTGTAACTAGTTTTGGAATTTTCTGCAATATATTTATTTGGCTCAGCAAATCTGATCAATTCAAGTTGTTAAGGAGGCCATTAAAGTATTGGATTGCTTCATTATCTATCTCTCTAGGATCATCTATAATAGATCCATCAAGCTTGGATAAGCTCATGATCTTGTTTACACTTTAGCATTGCCTCGTGTTGTTATTAAATTTTTTTGTGTTTCTGTCTCCCTCCTTAAGCCAGACTTTGCAAGATTTTTGTCTCTATAAAATCTCTTATTTGGCTAATACATCCTCATACTTACCTAACAACTCTTTTCCCCTGTCATAGCTCTATGGGCTCATTCCATTTTACATTATATCATCCTCCACTGCTTGAAGGTCTTCCTCTATGCTTTCTTTTGTTTCAAATATTTTCTTGAATGTATAAGTGTTTCATTCTTTAATATTTTGTTTCAAACATTTTAGTCTCACTATTAGAAAGAAAATTTTCAAGCCACTAACTTGGATATCATTCCACCATGCTTCCACGAGCCCCAGAAAAGAAGGATCCTTGAACCACATATTCTCAAATTTGAAGGGAGGGTGAGAAGGTCTTCTATCTTCTTGAATTTCCAACTCAATTAGGAGATGATCCAACCTTCCGCTGGGGGTAATTGAAGCTTCAAAGGTGTAAGGAAACTTATCCAAATGACCCTAGAAAAGGAATCTATCCAACTTCTCTGCAATCATCCCAGGGCTAGCTTGTTTGTTTGTCCATATGTATATGCCTTTTTTGAATTCAATATTCAACATATTGGTTCTTATTATCCAATCTCTAAAATCCTTCTGAGACTGATTTTCCTTCCTAACCCCTCCAAGCTTGTCCTTCCCTTCTAGAATTTCATTAAAAACTCCTACTAGGAAGAAAGGTTCGCCTTGATGTAGCATTATTAATTCTTCTAATTCTTGCCACAAAGTTTTGTTCCTCACAAGAGAATTAGGCCCATAGACATTGATAAGTCCAAATTTAAGGCTGGAGTGGACACTACAGATTGAGTAGTATTGCCAACATGAACTCTCCTAAATTAATTCTACAAGCACCATGGAAGGTCTCCAAAAAAGAGAAACTCCTCCTGAGGCACCACTTTCCTAAACACCTTCTACCTTCCAGCCCATAATCTTGCATTGAAACACTTCCAGCTCTATTTTGGTGAATTTTGTTTCTTGGAGAAAAATTAGATCTACCTTGGCCAAGAGGATCCTTCTCTTGACCAAGCTCTACTTGTTAGGGGCATTCAAGCCCCTGACATTCCATGCTAGGAATTTCATGGCTCCTTGGGAAGGGAAGTCCCCTTCCCAAATTTCAAAAAAGTGGTAATTTTTTGTTGGCCTTCTACATCTCCATCCAATAGTATTTCTTGCAATGATTTTCTTCCTCGAGTCTTTGCTTTTCCATAGTCCAATTTAGACTTTGTGGAAGGAAATTCGAGAAGACCCAATTTTGTCAGAGGGGAGAATTCATGGAAATATTCATTTGATGCTTCTACGCTTTCTAACATCAACTATTGTTCTACTGAGAGTTGTGGATAATGGAATAGTGTTTTTGAGTCTAATTCTAGATCTTGATCTTCCTCACCTTGACCCATAGCTAGATTCAAATAAATTTCATTGATAGCCTGAGCATTGGTTCTTGGTTTTGCTCATGCCTTCACATTTGTCACATACCTATTTCTCTATTTTTTTTTGCTTGTGTGCCATTCCTCTACTTTTAGTTACCAAACCCCTAATTTTAAGTATATTGGTCATCTTGATCATTTTCAAGTATCAAATTTCCCTATAGTCAGGGCTTAATTTTATAAATACATAAATCCTAAGCTTTCTTCCTTTATGGGTCAAGTTCTTGTCTACCTAGTGATGGTACCCTTTTAAGATTAACTTTTGTAGCATATGCAGGATTAGGATTTCATGTTGTTCGTTCAATCATCAAAAGTTGGTCCTAGCTATTCCCCATGTGCCCATGTTTATTTACTTCTTATTTTATTAACATGGGCTAACGGGCTTTAGCCACATGTCTAGCATATTGGTGGGCCTAGTCTCTTTTTGAAGGTAGATGGTTCCATTCAAAGAAGATCAACGTTCATAGTTTTAAAGACGTGGCCACATCTCGACCTTCCTCAATGTGCCCATATTAGTTTATTTCATGTTATTTTAAACACATGGGCTAGTGGGCAATGGCCATGTGTTACTCTCAAATGGTGGGACCAATATCTCTAGAAGGCTAGTAGACATGGTTTGGATAAAGATCAATGATCAACACTACAACAAGTGTTCTCATCAGGACGATTCCTTATGCGCCCGTCCATTGAAAGTAATAAGAAAAGATAGTTACATGGGCTAGTGGGTGGTGTGACACCTGTCACTTGTTGACAAACCTTCCAAGCTCTGATGATAGTAATTGCTTAATAGGGAAGGAAATCAATGGCCGATGGCAAGTGATGTGGGTAAATCTTCACCATTCCTCGCCATCTTGTGAGGGATCCACTTGTGTCCTATATTCTTCAACAAAAACATGTGCAAGTGCCACACAAGTTGTTGCAAAGGACTTAGGAGGTTTCTGGTAAAGACAGAGGCTACTGGAGATATTTTCCAAGACTATTCTAAGATAAAAACAATTCTAAATTAGAACTAATTCTTGTGCACACATTTGAAATTTGTATTTACATTTTTGTGGCCATCAAATCTATTAAGAGCTAGCATACGTTGAAAGGTGAAATTGAAGTAAGATGGGGTATAGGCCGATATTCTGAAGATAAATCATGATCTCTCCCTACTTTCTTACTATGATCAATTGAAAGAAAATTAATTCTCATAGGAGAGTGGGTAAATATGACATGATAGGTTGGTTAAACACTAAGAGTATGGTTAATGTAAAAATTAAGCAGATGCTTATCTCACTCAAGTTTCTTGATCGGGGACACGTATCAAATGCATGCTTCCAATTTTTTCATAACTAATCATCCTAATTAATTATCCATTGATTCACTTCAAGGTATGATTGATGGTTGAGATTTAAAATCAGGGTAATCAATTACCATTGCTCTCACACAAGCTTTCTTGGAAAATTAATGTAGATGCACACTAGTTGCTCTATTTAATGAAGATTACCTACTTGATTATTCTCACCATCTATTTTTTATGAGAATTAGGAGTTTGAGAATAAGTGTGATTTTAAGATTTTTATTTCTAAGTAGGGTGGTACTTTTATTCTGGGAAATTTGATAAGTTTATAAGTTTGGAAATGGGAAAGGTGAGTGTGAACATCAAACTGGTCTGTAGTTCAAAGAGGCTAAACCCTCTTGAATCTCAGGATATTTCTCCCCAAGGTGAATAGGATATACCAAAGATCCCTGTGACACCAAAGAAGGAAACAAGAGCTACCAAAAATTATGAATGGGGTGTTCTCAAACATGCCTATCATCTAAGAGGCCAAATTGTCTCAAAGGAATTAGCCAAATGAAAGGAGAAGAAGGTTAAGAGACCAGAAAGTGAAGTTGCAAGAAGGAATAGGTATCACCAAGCTTACATGGGATGTCATCATTCTCCCATTGAAGTCTCAGATGATTCCTCTAATAGTGGAGATGAGACTAATTCTGGTTATCATCAATATCTCATGGCTATGAAAGATTAGATTGATTTTGAAGATGAGGTAGTGATGGCTACTCCGCTTACAATAAGGACACCGAGTGGGCACACCTACTTTGCTGGTAACAAGGAAAAGTAGAAAATGTTCTCTCTCTTAGTGGGTGCTCAAGTTATTTTCCTTTGTGTTATCTTGCTTTCTTTGGCTAGTGTATTGTGATATGGGTTTTTATTTTTTCCTTTAATGCTAATGGTGATGTTTCTCGAGATGGAATGAACTTACATGTTTTTGATGCTGCAATAGTGACACTTTTTGAAGAATGGTGAGTCTAATCTAGGTAACAATTTTTGGGGTTTTGTTTTGCTCTCCATAATATATACATGATTACTTACAACCAATTGAGGAATATTTCCACTTTTTGTTGAAATTCATTTTGGAATGTAAGTGTAATTCAGCCCAAATCTTGTTGCTCCCTTGTTCTATAAAAAGGATTTCAAGGCTAGTTACACAGGGAGGTCAGTAGGTAGTTCTTTTTAAAGAAGTTACACACAAAAATAAAATAGATATTGAAATTTGCAATAAGATACTCTAGAAAAGTCGGTCAATATCCATATAGTTTTGAAAATGTATATAGAAGAATAGCATCAAATTTCTATATATTACTCTCCTATGTATAGGTTACACGAACTATGAATAATATAATCAATGGTTATCTTATTTGTCAAAGTTGGTTTCCAGTAGATGTGGTTTTTTATTCTTGCTTATCCATTCAATGAATCTATGTAAATGCTTGAATGTAACAATGGGTTTCAGATAAATATTGTGTGAGGATGCTAGTAAGAAGTAAATTATGGAAATGATTGATGGGAATATTGTAATGCAATATTTTTGAAGCTTTAGGCATTTTTAAATACAAGAATCTTTATCAAGTCATATAAGTATTTGGTTTTACTCCATTCTATGAATATGGCATTGGTTTAGAAAAGTAATCATACTCTAATTATGGTGACCAATTCAACTAATGATCACAAAATATAATCAAATCACTTATAAATCTATTTTTGGGTGTGTGGGAATTTAATGAATTATATCTTCTCTTGTTTAGGTTAGTCACTATCTTGGAGATTAGCCAAATCTTCAGGATATTATGTTTATCAAACATTAAATGAGAATCATTTGATCGTCTTGTGTTTGATACTAATACATGCTAGTATCTACAAACACATTTATTAGGATTGCCCTCTTTGGTTTTATAGAGCCCAAAGTGAAGTGAAGAACTAAAATCCTTTACTTATGTGTTGACCAATCCTTATCCTTACTAATAATTGTTCCTAGAAATTTCATAGGTCTATGGTAAGAATAATTCTGGTTGTAAAAAAATAACCAATAATAGGCTCCAAGTTCAATCATGAAATGCTAAAAAATCTTCAAGTCAAACAACATTAGCTAGAAAAAAAATGGCAATTCCACCACTTGAATAGTGTAAGTTGCTAGAAAAGGTGATACAGTGATTTTATTTTTGATAATATGAGTTTCCAAGTTCCAACTTAGCTCTTTGCAGAGTTGTCTTTGATCAATATTTTGCATTACCAATGCCTCTATGTATTTCTTCATGTGAAAATCAATAAAACAGCTCAAATTTAGTAATGTGTTGATGTTAGACTGTATTAAAGTACAAAGTTGTGTCAAACTTTTATAAAGGAAATTACCAACACTAATCTAACTTTTAAACTTCAATCACTAGAAAGTGGCATATATGTTTTGAATTTTAAAATGATGTAAACTAATAAAATGTGTATTTTTCAGCATATTTTATGTTTGTATTTTTTTGAAGAAATAAAAAAATATTTGAATACATTATTGTATAAATTAACACTATAATTTAATTGTTGATAAAATGTTGAAAAATGATGTTACATGAGACGTCAAGCTTTATATAGTAATTTTTCTTTTTCTTCTTTATTTTTTTTGTGTATATTTATAATTGGAAACTTTAGGGCATGGATATATTTTTTTTCAATTTTAATAAATATATATTAAATGTGTGTGAATTAAAACACAAGTATTTCTAGTTGACGTCAACTTTTATATTAAATATTTATCTAAAATAGAAAATAGGCCTCAACTGTTTGCAGGAGTTGTTGAAACATTAAGTTTTCAAATAATTTCATTTTTTTAGTAAGTAGGCCTCAAAGTGGTGCTACATTTGCATTTAGTCAACAACTTTAGTTTGAAAAGTTGCAAAATTATTTAACTTATCTAGAATTAATCTTACTAGATCATGTGTTTGACCAAAATTGATTTTTAATTATAAATACTAAAATTCACTTGTGTTGATAAGTTGGCTGAAAGTGTAACACAACTTTGTTCTAAAATCATTTAAAAATGAAGAAAAATTTTGGTAGTGGGTTAAACAAATAGATACACATTAAATGATTATTGGTGTTCATTGTTGTATATGCTACTAATACTATTGTTAGTATGTTATTGAGAATTGAGTTGAGTGATGAATCACTGAGTACATGTTTAAGTTTTAACACAATTAAAATATGAAATTATTAATAATATGTTAATTTAGCCATACAAACCTATGATTCCATCAAATCATTTTAATTAATTCTTTCAATTAAACTTTAAAATATATTCAAAATCATACATTCAACCAAAATGATTGAAGACCAATAGAAGGTTCCTTGATCATTTTCTTAATAATTCATGAATATGAAAAAATACAAGAGGAGAGAATTTATTCTATAATAGGAATTATCTCATTCAAATTCCATCACTACTATAAAACCATTATTCCTATGGCTATTATAGAATTGAATTTATACCTAAGACTCAACAATAACTCTATTTCTTTTTGCTTGAATTAAAAACTTCTCTTACATGAGTTCAAAATCTCTTTCAACCAAAGACCCATACAATTGGCCTTGAATTCCATTTTATAAGAACAAGGGAGAAAACAAGATTTGGGCCAAATTATACACTTAGTCATATTTACAATTGACGTCCATTTTGAGTTTCAATTTCAAAATGTCTCCAAGGCAATTACATTTGCATTTCCAAATATGAGGGAGAATTTCATACAAGAAAAAAACCATTTCCATTTGATTGCAAAGATTATCTCACCTTCCAAAAGGATCCTTTAGATGATGCAATGTAATCCTTACCATGAGAAAATGTTGTAGTCCACATGGTGTAAAAACTTGTAGAAGAAAAGCACAAAGTGAGAGAGAATAAACCAAAGTAATTCCATATTTGCAATCCTTTTCACCACATTTGAAACTCAGAAAGTGCAATATTTGAACATTGATATATCCAAGGCCTAATCTATACTCGTTCTAGGCCATATATTGCACTTCCCTATTGAACTTTGTTACTGCAAACCACCAACCAAAATTGATATCACCCACTCCCACTTGCAATAATTTATATGTCCAATATGTCAATATAGTTGGACTTCCATAATAAAAACTCCTCTATAGGACAGTAAAATCCCATGATACAGTCTGCCTCTTTTCTATATGGGTTATACCTAACTACCACTTGATTTTCCTCCTTATCAAAATATTGATGGAAAGTCATTATATACATGAGCCTATCCATATTTTTCCTTAGCATAACCAATTCCATTTCATCACATATTTTCTTGGCCTGGGAAGTTATTGCTTGAGTTGCCCGATCTTTCCACTCTTGCAAGGACTTACCTTCAACCTTCTCATTTAGAATTTTTGGAAGAAGACCAAAATTCCAATCATCAAACTTCTTAACCAATTCTCTAATCTTCACCTCTAAATAATCAATGACAATCAACCCTTGAGAACTAGTTGTATCTATTAGAAATATTAGGGTTGAAAGTATCTTTGAAAGCTTGTCTACATCACAAGAGGATTCAACAACCATATCCCTCAACATTAGAGCCCTTGGAATCCATTTATCCATTAAATGAATATAAATTTCTTTATCTCTATCAAGGTTCTTAATGGCATCAAACATCAAAGCATAATTGGCATGAATACTGATTAATCTTTTCTCTACCCCATTATTCAAGTGCTCAATGATTGGGTGAGTAGTGGCAAATTGATGGGTATACAGTTAATTGTGCCATTTGTACATCTTTAGATTCAAACGAAACAATGTGGAATTTTTGTTTCCATAGAGAATTTGACATTTGGGAGATCTTTTGTTGGCTTGAGTTTACTCAACAACTACTTCATTATATTTAGTTCTAAATCTATCCCTTTCCTTTGTTAATGACTCAACTATGGCTTTGGTGAATTGTGCCACATTAACACTCATGGTTGCTTCCTCCAAGACCCTTTTTATGATTAAGCCTCCTCTTACACCTGGGGAATGTTCTGCAACTTCACGATTTTTAGTGGTTGGGGCTAAAGCCCAAATAGCAAGAATGCCCCACTTTTGACTAAAATTTGACCCCTATAAAGCCAGCATGACTTCTTCACTATTAAAAATGGGGGAATCTCATCTTCTCATAGTGTCAAAAGAAATTTCTTATGCCAAATTGCATTTCAAAACCCAAATAGAGATCAAAATGAAATAAAACATCGCATTTACAAATCCAAATCGAGCTTTTTGAAACCCTAAATTCAAATCAAACGAAAAAAATTGAATTTGAAAACCCTAGTTTGAATTGAAACGAAAAAAAATCATTAAAAACCCTAATTGTTTAAAACTGAAACCCTAAATTGAATTGGAACAAAAAAAATTGTTAAAACCTTAAGTTTGCTAAACCCTAGACCCTAAACTGTAAAATCTAAACCCATAATACTAAAGCATTTGAAATTTATGAACCCTAGACCCTAATCTTTCATTGGACATACCTAAAATTATGTAGGTTCAATATCAAGAATGGGTCTATTTGGTAGATTTATGAAAACTATTTTGAATATCTAGAATGCCATAAAAGTATAATTATAGCAATTCCAATTGGAAACACTTCCAGATACATATATATCCTAGATAATAATCCACCCATCCTCAATCATAATGGATTATTTGGCAATTAAGAGAGATTCAATTTAACCATAAAATTACCTATATTTTGATACTATATAGATTTATGTGGAAGGATAGAAATGCATCAATATGCTTTGTGCCATATTTTATGAATATTAATATTTAAGAAAAATCTAGATAAGATTGACCTAAGTAGATGATTTATGTAAGGGCTTTTTAGTGAACAAGTGACACACCATGGAGATAGGGATGGTATTTAAATTCTTATTTATAAATATAGTGTACCCCCTTTAAATTTGTATTTGGTTTTTATAATGAGTTGAAATTATCAATGTGTTACATAAAAGAAATTTGTGCTTAGATATATTTAAATTAGATAATAAAGATATAGTTATATAAAATAGGGAATCCAACATGAGGAATAAACCTTTAATGTGCCATTGTGTGCATCTAATTTATGCCAATGATTTAGTAAGAGTGATCGTCTAAGAGG
This sequence comes from Sequoia sempervirens, assembly GCA_007258455.2. Classification (NCBI taxonomy): domain Eukaryota; kingdom Viridiplantae; phylum Streptophyta; class Pinopsida; order Cupressales; family Cupressaceae; genus Sequoia; species Sequoia sempervirens. The sequence goes on from VDFB02000017.1 coordinate 525,368,358, forward strand.
ATGAAATTTAAGCCTTGAAAAATTGTAAGATCTAACACTATTTTAATGTAGTTTTATATGTGTGTACATGTCCACTATGTTTTTTGAGTTTATGTTAATGTAAGATAAGGAGGATTGGTGGATATATTTGAAATCTAAAGAAAAAACAAAAATGATGTGAATATATAGATATATATTTGTAAAATGATTCTTTAACTTATCTATATTAAACATTGTATATTATCTCTATATTACTATCATGGCTTGATTTTCATTATGTCTACTAAATGTTGCTATATTTATTCATTGTTGTAATTAAATTATAGGGCTCAATGTGTAATCTATTTTACATCAAATTTTATAGTAGACTTATAATCCTAGAATGTTTGTAAATTTAATAGCTAACAAATAACTTGATAGGTGCAACTAAAAACCAAAAAATGTGGTTTGATTTATCTCCATTAGGCTGGAAAGCTAAAAAATCTACTAGGTTTATCCCTATTAGGTTGAAAACCCAAAAGTGTAGCTTAATAAACTTACAAGTGGTGAAAACTCACAAAAGCACTAGAAACTAATATTTGCAAAACTACCCTTGACATATCAAAAAAAGCCAAAGGTCACCATATGTCATACCTATATAGGTTGTATAGTTATATTGGATACCTTATAGTATCTCCTATTGGTTATATATGTTTGAAGATGACATTAGCGACACATCCCTACATTTATATGAGATATATTATTAACATGTCATGTTACACATATGCTAAGATACTCAAATATGGATAAGGAGAACTAGGGAATATATATTAGAAGAGAAATATATACTAAGCTATCCAATATTATATTTTTGTACTTAGTGTAGAAGAGAAATTCTAGACCAAGAATGCAAGTGCAAACTCAATACTCTACTTCTAATGAAAGGTAAATAAAATAATGAAAGATTAGAGAAGCATAATATGTTCCATAACATTCTTTTATGGCTCTAAATGTATGTGTTGAAGTTGCTCTTTGGTTCTCTAATATGATAACATATACATACAAATTTTATCATATGGAAACATTTGGGGATGTCATTATTTTATAGAGTTGAGGGGAAAGGAATGGAGGACTAGGTTTTTTTGGAATCGAGGACTAGAATCATGAGAGAATTTTTGAATTTGAATTTGAGAGGGAAGAGAGAATTAAATGTAGGTGGTTGGGTTGATGGAGGGCTTGTGTTGACTTGATTAGGTAGATGGGAATAATTGAATGCTAATTTGAATTTGGATTGAAGGTCTAAGTTGGAAATGAATGGCTATGATTAGTCTAATTGATTTGATGGCTAGGATAGATTATTAATTTCATTTTAGATTTGATGAAGTGGAAGTAAGTTACATTAGTTTGAGTTTGGATTGGTGATTTGGAATTATTTTAATTTTAAGCTATGGATGTGACATGATTATCCCCTTAATGGTTGATTAAAAGTTAGGATTTGGGCATTTTAGCTAATTAAATAATAAACTCTAAAGTCTAAACCGTAAACCCTAAAGCCATCATTTTTTCTTAGCTCTTAATGAAATTTTAGTTTATTATGACAGCTCCCGCAGAATTTCATTACCTTATGTATGTAATTGTTTCCTAGGATCTTGCAGCATGTAAGATCCCCTTAAGCTATCTATTACCTTAAGCGAAGTAAGCTCACAAAGTCTAAACCCTAAACCTAAAGCCATCATTTTTTTCTTTAAAGGCTCTTAATGAAATTTGGTTGCCAGCCGGCAGCTTCACCAAATTTTATTCATTTTGAGCCATGCCGTTACTATCACTAGGACCTCACTGAAGCATTAAATCCTTAAGCCATCCTGTCACCCTAAATCGTAATTCAATTTTCTTAAGGGGTTGACAATATGACATTTCTTAAGGGGATTAAAGAAGTTCTTAAAATTTGGTGATCAAAGTTGCCCAAGGCCCAACCAAATTTAACAATAATACGATCCTGCAAGATTATACAATATCAATTTAGTCAATTGTATTTTCATTCAAATAACATGTGCCTTAGACATATAAATGAGGCTTACATATAATTTTATCATTTGTATTCAATTATTTAAGGCCATTTATATTAAATGGTTTAACTTGGTATAAATTCAAACAATGATCTTAAATAGTTATGAATTTATAAATTTGGTGAACGATGGATATTTTTAGTGACATGAATTTATGATTTTGGTTCTATATGGATATTTTTAGTGACATGGATTTGTGAAGTTGGTGGAATTTATGAGCTTATAATGAATAGTATATAATAGTATATATTTAATGACTATCTATTAGATCATGATTTCTCCTACTGAAAAATTGTGTGTGTGTTAAAGACATAAAATGAGATTTTGTGAATGTTTCAAGTTTATTGTTTAGTATGTATGTGCATGTATTAAAAATTTGCATAATAGTTCTTAAATTTTGAGAATTTGTATATGTATGTATAGTTTAGTTCCAATGATTTATGCATGCAAATTATGCATCGTATTTTTTATTTTAAATGTACATGTACATACATTTAATTTTTATTTTTGTATGGACATGCTCTTGAGTTGAACAATCAATGTATATATATGTGCATTTCAATTAAATATATGAGAGCTTAATATATATGTTGCTCATCCTATTTCAATTAAATATATGATCTTAATTTTTGTATGCACATGGGTCCTATTTTGTATGATTTTAAATGCAGGTGCACATTATATCAAGCATATATCATGGATGATTTTAACATTGATGATATCATCAATCCACCACCTGATCCACAACCAGATCCGCCTCCCTCTCCCCCTCCACCTCCACCTCCACCTCCACCTCCACCTCCCCCTCCCCCTCCCCCTCCCCCTCATATGCCACCTCCAGCACCTATGGCATC
>VDFB02000017.1:525379154-525396119 GCA_007258455.2 Sequoia sempervirens
GAATGTGAGGTACTAGGTTGCAATGCTTGGAATTTTTGTTTCCATAGAGACATTTGAGTTTGCATTTGGGAGATCTTTTGTTGGCTTGAGTTGTACTCAACAACTACTTCATTATATTTAGTTCTAAATCTATCCCTTTCCTTTGTTAATGACTCAACTATGGCTTTGGTGAATTGTGCCACATTAACACTCATGGTTGCTTCCTCCAAGACAGTTGTATTTGAAACTCTTTTTATGATTAAGCCTCCTCTTACACCTGGGGAATGTTCTGCAACTTCACGATTTTTAGTGGTTGGGGCTAAAGCCCAAATAGCAAGAATGCCCCACTTTTGACTAAAATTTGACCCCTATAAAGCCAGCATGACTTCTTCACTATTAAAAATGGGGGAATCTCATCTTCTCATAGTGTCAAAAGAAATTTCTTATGCCAAGTCCCATTCTGGGAGTAATAACACTCCACTCTTTCTCACCAATGCACTTCCCTCTTTTGCAGAAATGTTCAAATACTTGACCCTCATTTCATCTCGAACCTCAACTTCAACAACCTCTTGGGGCTTCTCGGGGCTCTCAATTCTCCTTGTTTTCTCTAATGTTGCATACTCATCCTTGATTGCTCTCCATAAATATTCCTTGACATCTTGTGTATTGAAAAATTGATCACCTTCCATAAAACTTTCATAGGATTGTAATCTAACATCCTTAGAGTTGTTTATTCCACTTAGGTCAGCTTTTTTCAACCTAAGGCTCATAGTCTACGATATTATTTCCCCTTGAGGAGATGACATACCCTGCATTATTTCCTCATTAGTTATAATAATTTCATCATTTGACTCCTCTATAGGATGGTCAACTAGACCAGAAGCTTCAACCTTTTTCTTCCTTGTTGATGGGCATGGCTCCCTTGCATGGGATGATTCTCTAATTGGAGAATCCAATTTAATTATTTCAAGGGTAGAAGAATGTTGTGGTGAAAATGGAATTGGAGGTAGTTGCTACTGTGTTGAATGCACTTTTGACTCCCTAGATTGTGTAGGATTAGCAAATATTTGCTACTTCCTTATTGTGCCATTCCTCCTTATTGTGCCTTTCCTCCTTGAATATATGTGTACCTTCTTGGAAGGCTGCACAACTAACTCTCCCTTTTTCATATGGGCCTTCCACTTATCGTGCATAAGTTTTATCTCCTTTAATCTTGCCAGTACTTTGCCAAATTTATTTATCACAACTTCAATCTTTAAATTTGGGTCACTAATATCTAACAAAGCTTTAAAATAAAGCTTCTTAACCTTAATTTCTCTTTCCAATTTCAAAAAACACCCCACTTATTCATTCTATCATTTTGGAAATCAAGATCAAAAACATTTCGAATGAGGTCATTAGGCATAGTGTGGGTGTGAACATACCGACCTCCCTTATTTCTCTTCATTAACCAAACTATGAATCCCTCCAGGTCATATTTCTTGTATGCCTGGATCTTCATATTATAATGACTAAGATAATAATCCATAATATTTCTCCATCCATTGACCAAATTAGCAAACAAAGTGTATGTAGGGAAGGAATTTCCCTTTCACTTCTCATCTAGGAAGAAATAATTTGCATTCCCTAGCTACCACATCACCTCCAAAAACCCAATCCTCTAAGGCACTTCCCTAGGGAGTATGTGGGGTGTCAATTGTGTGCAAAATAACCTTAGAAATTTATAATTTATATAAGGGATTACATCCCCCCAATTGTGAGCAATATTCAAATCAGGCCTCCTTTTAGGTGGCCTCAAAAAAACATGTAATTCCTTGGAGATCCTAGGTACATCCACCATTAGAGCCTGACTCAATTTGGTGGAAAAAATATTTGGAGTAGTCACATAGTCAGTATTTTTTTTATTCATGTCCAATATAGGGGTCCATGACTACACTAGCATCTCAATACCACCCACAACACTTTTAAGTTCCAGATCCCCCAACCAAAATATTTTGCACCTTTGAAACAAAACATATACATAAAGAGTGAAAACCAACAAAATTTGACACCAATTTTCCCACCCCTTAAGGCCACCAATCCGTTGTGAATTTCCTTTCTATATACGTGGAAAAATCATATAAGGTATTTATGTTAATATGTTGGATACTCAACCATGTACATTTGAGCCATTGGCATGCTATAGCTAGGATCAAACCCTAGTATTTGGTAGAGGGAGTGAAAGGTATTTTGAAAATATGGTTGGAAATACTTAATAGGGAGGAGATAAACATTAGAGGGTACACAATTAATCTTTCTTTTTTTGATTCCCTTCCCTAATGATACTAAAAAATTGGTCAACACTGATACCCTAAAGTTGTGTTTTACCCTTTTGTATTCCTCCCTCAATATCTGCTCATCAATCTTAACCATGTCACTACTCCAAGTGTTCAACTTGAACACATATTCAAATTCTTCCTTATTAATAGGGAGGAGATCAACATTATAGGGTACACAATTAATCTTTATTTTGTTGATTCCCTTCCCTAATGATACTAAAAAAATTGGTCAACACTGATACCCTAAAGTTGTGTTTTACCCTTTTGTATTCCTCCCTCAATATCTGCTCATCAATCTTAACCATGTCACTACTCCAAGTGTTCAAATTGAACACATATTCAACTTCTTCCTTATTAATCCATACCATATTTTATCCATCGTGAGCTCTAACAACCCTAACCAGAGGGTCATAGTTTGCAGTAAGTTCTTTGAGAAGTTCAACATCTATGAACATGTTGGTTACAACCAACTTACCCATGTCCAACCTTTAGGGGTTGTAGAAAGGGATACCATCATTCCTATTTCCAAACCATCCTTGGAAAAGACTCCATCTAGAGATGGAGTATGGTAGGGAAACATATTTTATTGTACAATAATAATCAGTGATGCCAAATTTAGTTCGAGGGCCAAAGTACATATGTTGTCCCTTTGATTTCTTAGAGGTTGAGGATACCAATTGTTTGTCTAATTCATGTGATAGAGGTCTTTTAGTGGGCTTTGAATTAGAAGATTGGTCTTTTGACATGGATTCTTTGAATGTGGGTGCCATAGTAAAATTTTTTGTGTAAACTAGGGTTTACTATTCAAAATATTGTAAGCTTACAACTAGGGTATAGGTTGATGCAAGGAAATAAAAGGACTAAAAAAGATAATCATTTGAATTGAACATCAAACCTTAAAAGAAATGAAACAAAACCATAAATTCAAATGAAAGAATGATAGAACAATAACTTATAGAAAATTTTTAAACAAATGGGAAGAACTAAGTAGAATAGCAATTTTACTTACTAGTTTTGTGAATGCTTGAAAACCCTAATTCTTGTCATCAAACGAGCTTGAAATTTTCAGCAAGAAATCCTTAGATGTGTTAAATGCTTTAACAGTCTGTAATTATACTTTAAAGAAACTTTAATGGCTTTAAAACATATCAATTTGAAATTTGGTAGCACTATGTCATATCCTCCATTATGGTTCACTCGCATGAACCAGAATGGTTGATACGACAATTTTCCCTCAATATTGAACTTTGAATTTTAATCGTCGATCTCGTAGTGAGATAGCCCAATAGATAGCTCAGAATTGGTCAAATAAATTTGAAAATATGAATACAAATAGTTGTCGCCATTGACCAACTAAAAAACACCATGTGGATTTATCTTTGTGTCACTCTATGAGCTCCACCATCTCCACAAGTGTTGAAACTATCTGCATTTTAACTTCCCCATTTCCCATCCAGGCTTAAAGTGTGTGCATCTTATGACAATGGGGAGGTAATGAATGGTTGAGATTTGTTAGTCAAAAAACCATAATAATTGTTGATTTGAACACCTTTAGTCATCGGTTCCTTTGAGTAGTGGTATGACCTACCAAAAGGGTGTCCAAGTATTGCTTGCTTGCTATCCCACCAACTCCTTAACTTGATTAATTTAATCCTGTGAGATGGAGGGGAACCAATGGAGATAAGTCAATGGGACCCACCAAGAATAACAAAGGATTTTAATAAGCACATGAACTTATTACATGACTTAAAAGGGGTGGCCTACCTAGCTTTATAACATGAACGATATTGAGAAAATATTAAAACCCAAAATTAGGGAAAAAACAAGAATTAAAGAATTTTATGACCTACATAAGATAAGGAAATATTTATAAGGATTCTACGGGTAGCAATCAGGAACACTAGGCTCAAGGGGTCAATGAGTAAATGGACACAAAGGAATAAGATATGATTTAAGAGACTAGGAATGGGTAAAACCCAATGAACTTTGAATTAGATTATTAGAATGTAGGTAAAAGGAAAATACACTATAATATCTTTAATTTTGAATATAATATCCACCTATCTTGCTTCCAGTATTGTATTCACTATCATCTAACTCAAAATAATCAATGGTTCTTTATAAGTTATGGATGTTGAAATGTTAGCTTCTGTTCAATGAATGGATTAATATTCCTTTTAGTTATTTACCAAAGATTGTGTGAATGGAAATGCAATAGGAATTTATAAGTAGTGTGAAAAGTGTTGTTCTTTAAAAATGATGTAGAATCACATATAAAATTCAATGCCATGGAATACAATATAAAATATAAAATTTCATAATTTCATGGAGTGCAATATAAAATATAAAATATCACAATTTCATGGAATACAATATAAAATATCATCAACTACAGTTTGGAATATGATTCATGAAGTGCAATAATTCACAATTTCATAGAATACAATATAAAACATCATCAATAAAAATTTGGAAAATGATTCAAGAAGTGCAGTATAAATACCTAAAAGCTGCTAATTCACTTCAATTTCCCAAATGGAGTCAGGGTCCTCAAACTAACATTCAACTTGAGATAAAGTAAAAGATTCATCTTGATTATGAGTCTAACTCTAGTCTTCTTTTTCTTTGGCCTGTGTCTCAAATTAAATATTCATTATGTCATCGTCATTTGTCCCACTACCACTACCACTACCACTAGTACTAGCATTTGATTTGGAGTGTTGCACAACCTCTTCTTTTGGATTGTAGCATAGAAAATTGTACACTCTTGAAGAAAGAGGAAATTTCACACTTAATTTGGACATATTTTGGCACCCTTGCATTAATTACTCTTTAAAAAAACACCATTTATAGGCCCCTAAGAGCCATAATTTCAAACCTTCAAGCTTATTCCACTTAAAAATCATATAAAACCCTGACCAAAAGCATTCAAGACATTCAAATCCTGAAACCCACCTCAAAAACCTTAGGTAGGACCCATTCACCACCTTAGGCTAATGAGTCCCCTTTGGTGGGACCCATTCGCCAAGAGTGGCGAATGAATCCCTTTTGGGGAATTTTTCAAGTTTGAGTAGGAAATTCACAAGCCTAATTCAAATTTCCAGTGGATGTAAGCCTTTGAGGTCTAAATAATGATTAGTCAGGTGTTAATGCCTATAAATATAAGTTTTTATGTTAGTTTCAAGGCATCTAAGCAACCTAAGTAAGCAACTTCAAGAGTCAAATATTAAGAATCTTTTACAAGAAGATTCACAAGTCTATTTGTAGAAACTTTGAAGCTTTGGAGCAACATTCAATAATTTTTGTAGGTCTTAAAGCTCAATTTTATTCAAGATCTAGCATTTTCAAGATTTGATCATGGATGGCTATGGTGAATCATGAGGAATTCTAGGTTGAAGAGATGTAACTAGCCATCAAGAAAAGCCTAAGGACTTGTTTTCTAAGTGATTCCATCTTCCATTGTCTTCCAAATTTTAGCCTAAGAAATATTTTCATATCATTGAGATTCATTTGAGGTGATTTAGGGTCTCCTAGAGTGATTCTTGCTTTATACAAGTTTCATTCATGCATCTTGTTCTTGCATATTAGAATAAAATTACATTATGTTTCAAATTTCCTAGTCCTAGAAACACTTAAGGCTAGGGTTTGCATGCACATTTCATTATCTATTTCAAGGTTTAATTACTAAACTAGGGGTTTGACTGAGGAAAATCCCCATTAGTAAATCCAATTATATTCTATTTTGCAGGTATTTTTCATAGATTCAGATCTAGAACCCAACTTAGAAAAAAGTGCAGGTGTTGGAGTACAGACCATATTTTCTAGTTTCTAAAAAAATAGAATGGGACTAATTCACCATTAGTGGAAAATGGGTCCCATTGAATGTGTTTTCCAAAACAGTTTGTGGATTCCAGTACCCTTTTCTCTAAAACAACTTTCAAGATAACTGATCTAGTACTACTTTGCCTAGGTTAGCGAATGAGTCCTAGTTGGTCAAAATTTCAACATTTCTAGAATGTTCAGAGTTTTTTCTAGTCTTCAACACATCTCCAAGTGTATACTTTCTATTTTATATCTTTTTGTTTCATTCTATTTGCATTTCTAAGCCATTTTCTAGGTCATTTTGTATATCATAGCTTGTTTTCAAATATCTTGCATTTTCTAAGTTTTGCATTAGTAGTGAGCCTCTTTATTAGTATTCAGACTTTAGAATTATCCCCTTTGATAGATTCTAATCTCCTTTGCATTGAAATCTCAAGGGTTGGTTCTTGATTAAAGTGTTAATATTTTTGTATCTCTCTCCTTTTTGGTTGAAAACCCTATAAGTGTAAGAGAGTCCCACATACAAAAACATATGTTTCATTTTGGTGACCCTAAAATTAGAGCATCACATTGTTAAACAAGCACAAGAAAACTGAGAGGGGGAGTGAATAAGTTGTCACCCAAATTCAAACTTAAAACTTTATCACTTATCAATTCTTCAACCAAACTATTTTGTTATCAAATATGAGCATGAAACACAAAATTAGAAAGTAAATCAACACAATGAACCCCATATTTTTTACATGGAAAAACCAATAAGGGAAAAACCACGGTGAGGGTTAACTCACAATATAAATGATTATAAATTGAATATAAAGGGTCACTACCAAGGGATCACTGCCTAAAAGGGGATTCACTATCCAAATACAAAGGCTCACTACCTACAAAGGACTCGCTATCCAACAAGGAGGCTCACTGCTTACAGATACAAAAGAGAACAAAAGATCCACCACTGCAATTAAAGTGCATTCACATGATCACAAAACCTTTAGCTTACTACCTCCAACACACTGAAACATTGTTATCAAAATTCACTCACACACACTTCTACTCTTATGATTTGTGGCACTCTTCCATCACTTTGCATCACACTTCCATACCATTCTTCACAACTTGACTTGCTTTTATACTATTCTCAAACTTAGAAACGTTATCCAAGATCGACCGCAATACATCATTTCATAAATTCAAATTAGGTCAACAACTCTAAATTCCCATGGTGGAAAAGAATAAGAGTGGACCAAAACATTTAACCAAGATCACAAATAATATTCTTGAATCCTCTACACTCTTCCTTAATTAAATTTTATTCCTCAAATGAAGTGTAAACACTAGGTCTATCAAACCTAATGAAAACACAAATGAACAATGGTGCTCATGTTTTCCAGAATGAACATTGTTGGTGTGAATAATTGTCTTGTACCTAGCCAATTTATTCACTAGGTAATTAGGGGACATATTCACATGGTTAAGTTTACATAGGTAAAAGATTATTTCTAGAAGGCTTAGTTGGCTTATCTAGAACTTATCTTATCTAGCTAGGATGCATCATTTCCTAGGTGATTAGGTTGTTGGTTGTCTCATGTCATAAGATCATGACATTTGTCAACATCATGTTCACTACTACATTTCAACCTTGCCCATATAAGAAAGGCATCTCATGTACATTTGTATTCAAGCTAATCAAGCAATCAATCAATCTTGCATTGTGAAGCAAGCTTTCTTGCCATTCTCTCTCTTGTGGAGGTGGTTTTGGTCGCAACTGATCTTGGGGGTGTTGGGGAGTCACCATCAACTCCCACATGGTATCAGAGCACTCCAGGTGTTGCAGATTCCTTCCCAGATCTGAGGGTGATATTTTGGCTTGAAGATTTTTGATGGATGCAGATTGGGGTTTCAAGAACCTCACGGTTGAGTTCAGAAGCTTCCGCAGACGAATTTTGACTATAAATTCACCTATATTGGGAAAAGTTATTTTTGAAGCAAAATTTTTTTGCTGGGATAGCTTTCCAAGTGGTACGATTTTCAATTTTCGCAAAAAAATATTTAAGAAAATATTTTCTGTGGTTTTATCAATATTTTGGGGCAAAATATTTTTGATAAATTCGGGCTATAGTTCTATGAAATTTTTATTCTATTGGGCAGAATTCTATACAAATTTTTGTATAGTCTAGGCAAATATATTTTTCTGTTGGGATTTTATCAAAGATTATGTAGATATAAATTTATTTGGCATAATATTCGGCTATATTGCCTGCGTCAGTCCGTCAAATCAAGCATCAGCATTGTCTATTGGTACTTGCTCAGTCTTCGGCGGGTACCTTGCATATTGCCCTCACCGGTCAAATCGCGTCCGTCCCTGCCTTGGCATATTCCGGTCTCTGGTGGTCCGATCTGCATCTTGGTCAGATCTGAAGGCAAACATCAGCATTCCATAGGCGAAGATTCTTTCATTGGTCAGATCCGCAGCCGGCATACATCGGCGGATATTTCAAGACTACCATTTGGTGGTACGAAGGCCCATCTCTTCACTGGGCAGATCGTTGGCATTCATTAATCCTGTCGGACTGTGCTTGGCATACGAATCCATGGCACTGGCTATAGCGGCGACAATTTGCACCAGCCCATGGATGTCTATGCCATGCGCTCCTCCTGCATACCCCTCTGACCGTCCGTGTGCTGCAGCAGGCCGTATATGCACGGAGTTTTTGGTTTACGGTGCCCAAAAAGACTGAAAGAGCTGGACAACAACGGATGGACGAACGGACGGTGGTTTTAAAAAAGAGCGCCAATTTTAAAGCAGGAAATTTGAAATTTGAAATGCTTCAATATCCCGTAGACCCATTTCAGAAACACCTTTTTCATGCAGGCAGGGAGGAATATGGCGGACAGCGTCTGCGATAGAAACAGGTATATTGATCTTGGGCTTTCTTTGCTGCATTAAATCGTAATGCTCTTCTCCTCTGTTATTCCTTTCATTTTTTTTTGACAGGAGATTTGGCGCGCCATTTGCAAAATGTTATTGCTCGAGTTTTATTCTTTCTTTTTTTCAGAATGGGTTTGGAAAGAGAAGATTTTAACAGTGTAAGAGTAGCTTTGCTGTCTATGAAGGCGATTTTGGCCTGTGTTCCGGTGGTTATGCTTCCATTCGCCTTGAAGCCCAGTGCGGAGCTCTTTGTGGTGGGCTGGGGCTGCGTCAGCGCCTGGTTTCGCCCCCCGTTTCTCTATGTTGTACTCAATGTGGTGATTGTCACTCTTGGAGTTAAATCCGGGGCGCTCACCACCTCTTCTACGCGTGATCAACCAGAGGTTTCGGGCGACGCTCAAATGGACAATATTCCTACGATCTTTACATAAGAAAAGGAGTAGATGGCTCTGATAGTGACCGCTGCGCCACTCCCGAACAAGATGGTGTTGCTGTTGAAGAGGAGGTCGCGGTTTCGAAACCTGATGAGAAAAGTGGAGAAACCCAGCTGGTTTGTGGCAATTTGATTAATGAGGTGGATGCAGGGCAAATAACGTCTTCTGACAGCAACGAGGAGAAAGAGAAAGAAGAAGAAGGGATGCTGAGCGCTGAAGAATTGTATGAAAAGTCGGAAATGTTCATAGGCAACTTCTACCGTGAGCTTAAGCTCCAACAGATCGAGTAGTGGAGCACAGTATAAGTTGTGACCATTCAATCTCTATAGTGATAATCTAACGAGCTGCAGTCCTGCTAATAGCTTGTAGTAAAATATGATGAGTGAGATTAAGAATTCAGGTCTGAAAATCCAAATGGCTCTCATGGATTGCGCGCATACCCACCAAATGTTTCAGTGCCTGCATTTTCCTTGTACTTACTAGTCCTGTGGAAGTTCTCGTTCCCGATAATGGCGTCCTCTGTACAGAATAAAATATTAAACGCGGTAACTGGAAGCTTTTACAAAATCTTTTGTGAGATTTTTTTTTTCATCTTTTATTTTTTAAAGTTTATTTTTTTGTTGTGCGATTTTCATTTGTGTGAATGACTTTGTGTTTTTTTATGGTAGATTTTTGAGTAATCTGAAAAATATACACAACATATAATATATATTTACAATTTGGGATGATAAAATTTAAAGATTATTGATTTTAGTTAATGAAATTGATTTAAAATATATATTTAAAAAAATTAATAAAATGTTTATAAAAACTTTTAATTATGAAAGTTAGTTCTCTATTATTTATTTATTTTTAAATAAAGTTAGTTTACAATATGATTGAAAAGCTTTGGGAGTGGGAAAAATGAAAGTTGTAATTAAATTAATTAATATTTTTATTAAGATATGAAAAAGATATCTTGATGTGCATATAATTATTAATAACTTAGAAATTTTAAATATAAATAGATAATATTATAAAGATTTATATACATAAAATATATAAAAAATTAATATATTTTCATTTTATTAAATTAATAAATAAAATAATTTATCAAACATAAATATATCTTTAAAAATTATGAAATATGTCATAATTCTTAGCAAAAAATTATTAATAAAGGTAATATTTAATTAATTGTAGAATATAAAAGTGCATATTTTAATTCATTTTGTTCTAGTTCTACATTATTTGAGTTTGGTGTCTTTTGTGCATGATATTAATTCATAATTTATTATTTAGGTATATTCACCAACTGTAGATTGATTTATTATTTTTTATATATTTTAGAAATAGTGTATTCATTTTTATCTATCTCATTATCTCTCTCCCCTAGATCTACCTTTCTTTATCTAGCCTCTCTCTCTCTCCACCATCTACCTATATCTCTCTATCTCAACTTTTTATCTCGCCTTCCTACCTCTCCCCTCATACCTACTTATCTACCTCTCCCTCCCTCCCTATGTAGATCTCTCTTCCCTCTATCTCATATATCTCTCTTTCTCTACCTCTCTTCTCTATATCTTACCTCTCTTTATATCTCCCATGTCAAGCTCTATCCTCTCTCCCTTGAGCTCTATCCTCTCTCCCTTTAATATATCTAAATTATTCATTATTTAGGGTGTAGGACCTATGGTTTATGGGTTTAGGGTTGAGGTTATAGGGTTGAGTATATGGTTAAGGGTTTAACTTATTAGCATCTTACCTCTCTTTATATCTCCCATGTCAAGCTCTATCCTCTCTCCCTTGAGCTCTATCCTCTCTCCCTTTAATATATCTAAATTATTCATTATTTAGGGTGTAGGACCTATGGTTTATGGGTTTAGGGTTGAGGTTATAGGGTTGAGTATATGGTTAAGGGTTTAACTTATTAGCTTTAGTTCCTATGGTTGAGGGATAAGGTTTAGATTCAATGATATAGGGTATAGGGTATAGGCTTTAGTTCCCTAGATCTACCTCTTCCTATCTAACTTCTCTCTCTATATGGTTTAGGGATGAGGGTTGAGGGATAGGGTTTAGGGTTATAGGTATAGAGTTTATGGTTAACTATATAGGTGTTAGGGTTAAGTGCATAAGGTTTTAGTAAGTTAAATCCATCATAAGTCCAAAAATAAGCAAAAAATGTACGTGCTTTGTTAAGTTAAAAGAACGTGTGTGTTTGGTAAAGGTAAATCCATCATTCAAACCCAAAAATAAGAAAAACACATATGCATTTTGTTAAGTTAAAATAACGTATATGTTTTGTAAAGGTAAATCCATCCTCTAAACCTATAACTAAGCAAATCATATATGCATTTTGTAAAGTTAAAAGCACATACATGTTTTGTTAATTTAAAAGCATGTATGTGTTATTGACATTATATAGGTATTTCTAAGTGGAGGCCAAAGTGAAAACACTTAAGTTTAGGGACCAATAATACATACATGTTATGGAAACATAACACGTACATATTTTGTTTAGTTTAAAGATTCGTAATGGCCAAAAAATCACATGATAGTTGTGTTGAAGGTCCCACAACAGCTCTACTTTTTGTGCATCCTTTTCCAACTGTGTAAGAGATCTATTTGTTTTATTTGACTTAAAATGATTGAAATGCATTGAAATGTGACAATTAACTGATTGTTCAATTTTTTTTGTTTGTATAGCATTTTTTATTGTCAATTGTGATGATTATTTCATATCTTATTGATAATTTTTTAACTTCATTGTGTAATTTATCATTTAGATGTCAAATAAGAGTAATTTATTTTTGTTCAAATTACAATATTTATTAACATATATTCATAATTTTTTTTATTTAGGAATAATTGATATTACCCATGGGAAGGAATAAGTGAGGACCACCCAAACAACTTGATGCAAAAAAGAAAAAACAAAGGGAGTGCATGAAAAGACAACAGGCGGGTGTAAAAAGATGGGTAGCCAATTTATGGCCAATTTACTTTTTCATCCTGAAATAGCAAAAAAGCAAGTGTGTTATAGTAAAACACACTCGCGTTATGGTTTAAATTTAAAAAAATGCGCTCATTTTGAGTTCAAAAAATGCGCTCATTTTGATTTCAAAAAATGCGCTCATTTTGAGTTCAAAAAATGCGCTCAGTTTGAGTTCAAAAAATGTGCATTTTTTGAAAAAAAAAAAAAATTTCCAAAATGAGAGCACATTATAGTGTTATAACGTGCTCGCGTTTTGGTCTACATTGAAATTTTGTTCTTCTCTTTTTCTTGTCTCTTTCTTGTTATCTTTCAAGGAAACTATATACATGAAATAAACATTTAAGTATAAGAAATGTAAATGTCAACTTATACTTTAAGTATATTTCATGTATATAGTTTCAGGATGTTTGAGAGTGGTTTCGGATCTCTAGGGGTTATAATGCAAATTCTATTTTTTGAAAGATCTCATAAATTTTAGACTTAGTCAAATTTTAGTAATCAGCATGTCAAATTTCAGTAATCAGGAGGTCAAATTTTACTAATCAGCAAGTTGTATCATGTTTCTCTCTCTATCTCACTCACTTTTTATCCCTTATACTCTAGACATCTCTCTCACACTCTCTCCTTCCCTCTATACTTCTATCTATCTAACCTCTCTCTCCCCCTCCATCCCTTCGTCCTTTCCTCATTTCCTCCTTCCCTCTCTAATTTTCTCTATCTCCCCCCTCTCTCTCTCTCTTCCTTCCTCCCACCCACCTTCCCTCTCTACTTCACTCTAACCTATCCCTCTCTACCTCTCTCTCTCCCTCCCTCCCTCCTCTCTCTCTTCCTTCATCCCAACCACCTTCCCTCTCTACTTCTCTCTATCTAACCTATATCTCTCTACTTATCTCTCACCATCCCTCCTCTCTCTCTCAATCTCTCCACCTTCCTCCTTCCCTCATCTCTCTCTCATTCTCTTTATCACACTTCTCTCTCCCACTATCCCTCCCTCGTCCCCTCTATACTTCTCTTTATCTCTCTCCCTCCCTCCTCCCTCCTCTCTATCTCTCCTTCCCTATATACTTCTCTCTACCTCTCTCCATCTCTACCTCTCCCTCCATCATTCCCTCTCTCCCTCTCTCTTAATCTCCCAACCTTCCTCCTTCCCTTTGTGTTTATCTCTCTCATACACTCTCTCCCTCCCTTCTCCCTCTTCTCTATCTCTCCTTCCCTATATACTTCTCTCTACCTCTCTCCATCTCTACCTCTCCCTCCCTCATTCCATCTCACTCTCCCTCCCTCTCTCCCTCTCTCTTAATATCCCAACCTTCCTCCTTCCCTTTGTGTTTCTCTCTCTCATACACTCTCTCCCTCCCCCATCTCTCTCTCTTTGGTTTAGGCTTTATGGTTTATGGTTTAGGGTTTAGGGTTTAGTATTTAGGGTTCAAGCTTTATGGTTTATGGCTTAGGCTTTAGGTCTAACCCCCTCTCTCTCCCCCTCTCTCTGAAGTCTATCCATCCTTCTATCCCTCCCAACCCCTCTCTCTCTCTATTAGGCATATCTCTCACTCCCTCTCTCTCTCTCTCTCTCCTAGGTCCCCTCTCCCTCTCTCAAGTCTCTCCCTCTCACCCTAATGAAAGAACACACACACACACACACTCTCTCTCTCCCCCCTCCCTCCATCCCTCCCACCCCTTCCTCTCTTCTCAATTCTCTCCCTCCCACCCTAACTAGAGAACACACTCTCTCCCTGTCTCTATCTCTCTGTCTCTGTCTTTGTCTCTCTCTGTCTCTATCTCTGTCTATCTGTCTCTCTCTCTCCCCCAGATCTCTCCCTCACACCCCCTCTCCCTCTCTCAAGTCTCTCCCTCCCACCCTAACTAGAGAATCTCTCTCTCTTCCTCTTAGCCTGTATATCTCAGGTCTCTCTCTGCCACGCCCTCTCCCTCTCCCAGCCCCTCTCCCTCTCTCAAGTCTCTCCCTCCCACCCTAACTAGAGAACTCTCTCTCAAGTCTCTCTCTTCCACCCTAACTAGAGAACTCTCTCTCTCTCTCTGTGCTCTAGAAAAATGGCCCCTTGGCATTTTCATGGTATTTTAGGTCTTTTCCCACGATGCTTGGTCCATTTTTATTTGATTTTCTTGGTTGGGAATGTCTTGCACATTTAGACAAATGAGTGATTCCCATTTATTCTGCCCACCCATTCTGAATAATATTAAGATGGTTAGTGGACCTCTATGTTGTTCAAATATGTATTTAAAAATTAAATCCTCTGCCATAAAGTCAAGAATATATAAACAAACATGGGAATATTATCATCCTAAAATTCAATCAAACCCCAATGAATTTACAAATAAGATCATTTCTCTAAAAAACGCTTTTACCACAAAATCAATTTACAAATAAGATCATATGGGACAATGTTCTGATTTGGGATGATGTTTAGATTTTGCATTATATGTTGGCATGATTTAAACTACATGATTTGTTCCCACAACATAATTTTTACATTAACATGGTTTCTTAACAATGGCATTAATGATCCAAACCAAACATTCAATTATTTTATATGATGACTTTAATCCATTGAGATAACACATTATTACTTGGATAAATTTGTGAAATTTCTTTATACACTAACACTCATAAGCCTAGGTTCCTATTCATGGTTTATTTGGATAAATTTGTGAAATTTCTTGAGAGAGGCATTGGAATTTGAACCCAAGAAATTAATGCATGTCTCATGTGTTTGCAAGTAGTTTCCCCAAACCATTCATGGTTTATATTTTTTACTTCATCAATTTATTATTGCTTGGATTTGTAGTATGTATTATTGCTTTTAGGTACTATTATGTTATTTTGGAACCCACTCTCTTATCTTTCTTTCATTGTAAAATTTAGTCATGGCTTGTAATCAACACTTGTCCTTGGTCTATGACTTCCTATATAAAATATCTTCACATGTTTTCAAAATTGGTTGCATCTTTTCCATTAATCCTTGAGGAAATTATATTCTTTTAACAAAGAGATGGTGCTCCACACCCCATGGATACATATTGGTGTAATTTTCCTAACTATTTAACTAGTGGAGTCCTATTTACATGTCAAGTCTACTTAGGTCCTAGGAATATTCAAGTCATTTAGATAAGATTTTATATTTTTAGGTTTTATTAAATATTAGTGTCTTAGGTCATTTAATGACGGCTCATGTCATTTAAAATGACACAAGTCATTTAATTTTTTTCCATTTGTAACTTCATCACACATTGTCTATATAAGCAAGGTCATTTTACACTCTTGTAACATACCTCATCATCATCAGAATGAGGTATTTGAAAAGGTGTTATATGAAGCTGGGCTTGACCTCGAGTGGGCTAAAGAACATTGGGAATACAACAAAGGTTATATCCAATTAATGACTAATAAAAATATGTCTGTCGAGGAACTGGATGTGGAAAAAGTTAAAGAATATTTCCATAAGAAGATGGAGGAGAGTGCAATGGATGACATATCTCCGCTCTTCATGGATTTTGTTGCTAGGGAATTCACTCGATCAAAAAAATGGTGGAAGCTACCTTGAAATGTACCAAGCATGGAGAAGAGATGGCTGGTAGATGCCTTCTTAGTCCATACTTTTGGTTGTTTGTTGATGACATACAATTGTGTAAAGTTAGCCTAGACTTAGATTAACAATTGCTCTAAATTTCTATTGTTTGTTCATGCTTATGGTGAATGAATAATTGAATATCTACAGTCCTTTGAAGCTTCCACAAATTTCATGAGACTGTGTAGTAATTTGGTTAAGTGAAATTTTGTTTTAAGAAGGTTGTCCATAGTAAAATCCTCCATGATCACTATTCATTGTTGAATTTCAGGTCTAGGAACCTTCTCTCTTCCTTGCCCTTTTCCTTTTTTTTTTTAATAAGTAACCTATGCTAAGGTTCATTGCACAAATTGTAAATCCAAATCTTAAGCTAAAGATAGAAGTTCAAATTGATGTTAGAACTTGCAGCAAATTGCACACTAACTTCCCACTTCGAAGAACTCCATTTTGTGATCCTACTTCCTTCCAGCCTAACTTAATGTAGTTATACTTTATACTAACTAAAAAATAAAGAAACTTTAAAAATGTTACTAAGAAAAACATTTAAAAAAATAATAAAAATTCATATAAATAAAAAATCAATAAATATTTTTAATAAATATATATTAAAATCAAGTTTTCTTTTAAAAAATAAACTACATATATTTAATTCTAATTCTAATTTATATTAACTAAAAAATAAAGAAGATATAAAAATATTATTAAATTTTTGAAAAATAATAGTTAAAAAAAATAATATAAATTCATATAAATTAAAAAAAATCAATAAATATTTTATAATAAAAATATATTAAAATCAAGTTTTCTTGAAAAAAAATATATATGTTTAATTTAGTTATAATTTATGTTAACTAAATCATAAATTTGGTGCGTCCCGCATTAATATCCAACTTGCAATTTTCGGTTTCTACCAACGGACTTGGAT